>OZ007539.1:73189-330758 GCA_963931895.1 Eupithecia pulchellata
GTAAAAGCGTTTCAGAAAATTCTAGGAAGCCCTAGGAAAAGTTAAAGTAGCGCAAGAAAACTGAGGCAATAATATTGCGAAATGATTTTTTTTAAAGATGGAGCGCTGCGCACTGTATTTGGGATCATTATTGCGGGAACAATGCGATGCAAATATTAACACAATAGGAACAATCAATATACCTAATGAGTTAAAGTTAAGTTAAACAAGTTCGGCGACGCGGTGGGCGAAGGTCTGCCTGCGACGCAGGGACAAATATCACGTACAAAGATTTGTCGAGCGAGGCGGGAATTGAACTCGCAACAAGTTCGATTATTCGAAGTTTATTAAAAATTACCCAAGTAATTGATATACTGTATTAAGTAAGTTAGTCATTAGCCCCAAGATAAGCAGAGCTTGTGTTATGGGTCTATGTGGATTGTCCAGCGTTATTATATTTATAACATAGCAATTTTTATATTGCTTTTCTCTCTTCTCTTTAAATCAAACGAGAAAAACCAAAGTTTGTTTTAAATAACGTGCACACTAGATTCTGCCCGCGGCTCCGTTCGCGTTGTTTCTGTACAAAAATCTACTTTTTGTACAGAAACAAGCGAACAGAGTTATTTCAGGCGTTTTGCCAAGTTTCATTGCAATTCGTTCAGTAGTTTGAGCATTCAGTGGTAACAACGTTACTTGTTTGCTTGATTTACAACTTAAATGGGACCAATTAGGTACCTTTTGTTTTTGTTAATTCAATTCAATTCAATTCAATTCAATTCAAAATTCAATAAATGGTTTAATTATGTGTTGATCTACACATGTCTGTATCATGGACTGGAAATGGAATCTTCTCACTGAACCCTCCGAAGCAGTCTCGCTCATTGCTGTGACATTTCAGTGCGGGACTACATAATACAGTATTGACACCGAAAGTATTTTTAAACTTGTAAGCAAGACTTAGGTGTGTATACTCAAGGGTTAAAATTAATTATAATAGAGGCCAAAACTTGGAATACGCTAGACATCCATTCTCATAAGCTACGACAGACTCGGTGTCTGCGAAACACACATAAAACGTACAGCGCCAAGTTCGGAACTTTGTAAGAAGATTCCAAAGTAATTTAATTCAAATAAAATCCCACAACTTCCCTCCGATTATAATAAACGAAATAAGCGGAAACTCGAATTTCCTAAACAAGAAACTCTTTACTTGTAACTTGTAGGAGTTAGCCGGATTTGTTTCTGAAAAATGTCTTTCGTGAGAGAACAAAATAATCCTGTTCGGTACGAGTATTTAGAGAAATATTTATTTATATATTTATTTCCGCGTTTTGCCGCTACAATTAAACCTTTTTTTATTTCAAAATTTAGTGAAATTTTGTATTTCTGCCATAGTTCCTCAAATTTTTTGCATCAGGTATACATTAAAAATTAAAGCAGGCGAACACTAAAAAAAAATGCGAAACTAGTAAAAAGAAATAATTGAATTTTCTCGATAAATTATGTTTAATTGAATTGAATTTCCAAGATGGCTCCTACATCGTGCGCCTTTGTTTAAAGTTGTCCCGCGACGACGTCAGACGTCCCTCGAACAAACTTTATGTACATACTGCAGAATAGAAGCTCCGAGTACATTATGTACTATGTTGTATTTGTTGCATGCACTATCTAAAGCTACGTTGAAGTTCACCATTGTTTTTCGCTTCCCCAAAAAAGTTCACAAAATAATCTTTATACTATGTACATATATTTTGATACTATCCCCATCAACTAACCCTGTAAAAGAAAAAAGTTTGAGCTTTTCATGAGATGTCACCTGATTTACCAGTACTAAGTATATTATTTAGTTCACTTCATTAAATTCGTTTCCGCGAAAGGCCGTCGGCGCCACCGTTACATGTAAACACTTAAAAGTTTCGCGTTCGTTCGCTCACTTGAAATTATATTTAGTGTTTCAAAGTGCAGAAAGATGAATTAATTTGTAGTTTTGTACACATTTCACTTGCTCTTGCAGCTTTGTTTAAATCTACGGAAGGTTTTAAGAAACTAAAATACTTTATGAATATTCTCAAGTACCTAAGTCATGGTGGCAAAAGATTTATTGTGTTCAAGTAAGCCAAAAATAAAACGTTTCGTTAATTAACAGTGTTCATTATAACAAAATCAGAGAAGCTGAAACTTAATTAACTTAGAATCAATTTGTGTAAAATATGTCCCAAAATACATTTCGTAAATGAAACTGAATTGTACACGCAAATTAACGAATAATCATTCAAAGCAATAAATTGACCTATTCAATTAAATGCGTACAAATGAAGTTACTGGCAACACCGGCCCCGGATGAAATCTAGAATTCAATTAAAAATGATTCTGAAACTGTAGAGGGGAGGGGATGAAAGGCCTCTCCATCTCGCGAGGCTAAATTCACGGCGGCCTGTTGACCTCCTTCTGAAGGAGCCTTTTGAAAAAGGCTTTTGTTTCGATGACAAATTACTGGAACTGAAAATGTGAACATATCTTGAGTTCTGCTGCCAGCTCTCTCGAGGACGACCTGGTCCAATGTTTCGCTTGTGTTCGCTGTTGTTGCACTGCGACTACTAGCGTGACAACGATACCCTATCACAAAGCCTCAGCTGTCTGTTTGTCTGTCTATATGTCGTGGCAGGGAAACTGTATCTCATGAACCATATAATGTAGACTATTAAAATTATACCAATAAAACAAATATTTACATTTTAAAACCCATAAAAAAGTGATTAATTGATTATGTAGGCAATTTTTGCTTTACTTTTGTCAAAGCATTTCTTGAACTGCAATAGGTAGACAGTCGAAATTATGATAAAGTGTACTATTCTATACTGTATATACATATGAATGTGTTTGTATTAGTGCCATTATAATAAAAAAAACAATGAACAGTTAAGGGGTCCACACCCATATTTTATTTTTTCGTTTCTTTTACGAAATAATGGTGCGAAACCCTCCGAGTGCATCGTGACTCGCACTTGGCTAGTCTTTCTTATTTGATCCTAATAAAAAGGCACTAACTTTATCAGTCTTCATGATATTCAAGCATTTTTTCTCTAAAACCTTGTACATCCTCGGTATCTATTCATATTCACATTCAAGGCGCCTATTGCTTAGAATGCAGAAGCTGGATACTATTGCTTGGAATGCGCACCTTCATATTAAATTGTGAAGCCGAGATGCGCTGCTCGCGCCAAACAAGATGTCTAGTGATTGTACGTACATACACTACACACTTGAAGCCTATTCGTAGCACTTGCTACGCCGTAGCAACTGCTACAGTTCTACGAGCCTACGGAGCTACGAGGACGTTTTAATAAAATTATAGTCGAGCGATGACTTGCCGTCGATTCAGACAAAATTCACTGGGACGAAGGGACCCAAGTAACACTTTTAAACAAAAAAAATTGAGATTTTTCAAATGCGTAGAAGCTTTGATACATTGGCAATACTTTGGATTATTTTTCCTTTAACTCGTTAATTTATATGAACAGATTTAATAAAGAATAAAAATAAGAAAATTATTATTTTAGTACTCTTAACACACAATCAAAATAACAAATAAAAAGTTGATAAGAAGATTGCTTCGAAATAAAGTTTATTTATTGTATATATATTTTTTGCGAGCATACCGAATAAGTATTCAAAACTATTGAAATCTCTATCAACCCGCGCTCGTTATATACATATTTATGTTCCTCACAAAATTTTACATTCAATAGTATCGAAAGTAATAAATACACAGTGCTATATTTAGTCAAAATATTCATATTGAAATGAATGAACGAGAGTCGTCCATTAGCTAAATCAGCGGGGTCGCTGACACCTTGCTGGCGAGCGCACTCGACTCCGGCCGTGAATGTTAGTTCCCGTCAATCGTTTGATTTACTGCACTCTACACTGAGAGGTACCACTACTTGAGATTCCGTATTTTATTGCTTCCTTCCTTTGCATGATAATGCTACTAAAATTATAAAGTCAATGTTAGATAGCTACTCTCGATCTCCAAAACTATAAAACAGAGTGATGTGAATTGGTGCAAGCCCGTAGACATTATGTGGCTTGAATAATAAGCCACTCTCTATTTACATATACAAAACCATAATAATATAAACTTTTTATTTACAAATTCATAATAATATAAGTGGAGTTCTTTTGCCCCATGATACTTATAAAGTTCTGTCAGTTCTGTCAGGTAGCAGCAGTAGAGCAGCAGTAATCGAGTTGTCGATACGTCCAACTCCACAAGCGTATCCCGTTAACGTGAAAGTGTCCGCTGCAATTAACGTAGTTACGTGGCGGGAGATTGTCCCGCCTTTTAACGGAGGCGAAGCCTGTATTGTTCCGGCTTAAGGGCTGCGCGGGAAGTTGAGGAAAATAATGGATTTGAACAGAGTAAGGTGCTTTTCTATGACAGCTGTGGTGGCATAGTGGCTGTTGAGCTTTTGAGGATGTGGGTTCGATTTATTAAACACTCTTTGAACAAAATAGATCCATCCATTCGAGAGCTACGTTGTCACAAAAGGGTTAAGAATTCATACGTCATCGTCGATCAATGATTTTTTCTAGTTATGCGTGCGTTATTTAGCAATTGTTGATTGATTTTTAAATGTATGATCCCAAAATTTCTTTACATATTTACGCCAGACATTTCAATAACAACCAAGTGATCCTTACAATTAATACTCTATCCGCAATCGTTATTCTTAACTGTGCGATATTGCAGGTTTTAATCGACTGTTCTGCATTTTTATTGAGCTTCGTTCGCCATTTTGAATATTACATTAATAGAATACGCTTATCTGCTTCGGTATTTAATAAACTTGTCTCGCTGGCTAGCTCTGCAAATGTCTACTGAACAGGAAAGTCTGGTTCTCAACTAAAATACATTATACACAATAATACGTAGGTACTTAAAAATTAAATAGCTGAACGGAACAATGAATTTCGTCAATGCGATAGATTGAGGAATATAATAAGGAAGTATTTCTATCCTTTTATCTATTTAACGTTGGGTGAAGTTTCTTATGTTCTGCTTGTAATGTTATATTTACCTTTTTACAATGCTATTCCAGCTTTTATCTAAGCTGCGTTCCAGCGATCCATCTAAGCTGCGATAAAAGCGCCGCTAAAAGCAAACTGTAGTTTTACGTTTTTCAGTGTTTCCGCGGTTACTGAAACACTCGGAATTAGAGACGGCTACGTTTCGAGCGTTGTTTCAGATAATTGCACAGTAATTCAAACCTTATTGAGAGGGATGTACGCTGCTGCAGCAAAAAGTCGCGTGGCTGACTTTGCAGCAAAGTTATAAAATTAATTGAAACTGATCTGAGTTTTTACTGTCAGCTATTTTTTGCTACTTTTACCAACAAGAATATCAATGACATGAGTCTCACAAATAAAATGTATTTTGAACTATCATAGTATTTGTTTCATTACAAGAACAATTAAAAGAGTTAAGAGTTGTGAGCCACGATGAATTTTGTCAGGTAACATATTAATCACACAAACCGGTTGTGCGCGAGTGAAGTGGCAAGTGGCTCAGAACTTATTTTACTACCGAAACTACCCCGACGAACACTTTCACCGTAATAAAACCGTAAACAACCCTCAAACGTCAACCACCGTTTTAAAACAATGTAAGTATAATACACGACATTTCTGTGATGAGGCCACTTAAGTTTCATATTTCTTAATGTCCCACTTTCACCAACACACACACACATTACCCCTAATTAGCCATCCCTCACGAGAGCCTCTGCCGACGAGCACAAACGGACACAAACGAGCACACAAGAGCACAAATTAGCGCAAAGAGCAGCCTTCGCTAAATTTATCGTTGCAGATGTTATTGCATATTTCTCGGCAAAGGCTTTTGTCCACTAGAGCGCTACTGAAAATATCATTTAACTGTAAAAACTTCCATAACCGTCTTAAGAAAAGCGAAGTAACCTGTTCTTATGATAAAGTTATTTTAACTATACGTAAAATCATTTTAATCGTTGGCAAATCTTAAAACACAGATTTAATATTGTTAGGGTGTTTGGTATATGCCCCCCAAAAGTATCTTGTCAGTCCATTAATACACACCCTGTATTTTGATTGGTAAATAAAGAATAGTTGTTTAAGTTTACAGTGGCCTTCGTAAAATTCCGTTGCGACGGACTTTTATGAAGAATTTTAAAATAGTTATGAGTGATTTCAACTTCGTTCCTTTGTAATAATATTGGAGCTGCACTTTTCTTTGTGTCGATATTTAAGAGCAAAGTTCGCAGCTACTTTATCTCTGCGATACATTTAGAGAGTTGATTTCTGTTTATTTTTTGTACAATTCTTTCATGTTTGAACGTTTTGAACTTTAAGGGAGAAACTTCTTTTATACGTTATAAGTTACCGAGTCGTCGTTTCATTTCGCAGCCAGATTTTCATTAAAAAACTGACAAAAACCTGAGTCAAAGCTCAAATGAGAAGGTTAACATGTAGATGTGCTGTAATAATTGTTTAGTATATCTGTCCCTTCCTGAACGATACCTACCAGTTCACTCATTCTGTAAGACAGGTTTTTTTTTTTCATTTCGATGTATACCAACAAAAAGTTTAACTCTCTGCTATCGTATTAATTATAAGCGAGTTTTATAAGTAGGTAATAGTGATCATAAATCAGGTAATGTTTTCTTCTGTAGGTATACAGACACAATACTTGGATTGTGTCCGTCCGTAGTTGTCAATATTGTTGATCTTGGCAGGCGGCCGCGGGCGGTGGCGGCGGCGCCAGCATCGGACGCACATCCAGACAGACGTGTGTGTTGTGTATATTGCGCAAATATAAGCGTGATAAACGCGATAGACGGTTTACACAAAACGCTTTAGTTTAGACACTCTTTATTTCAATTGAAACATCACAGAGACTTGCAGACCGTTAGTACGGTTTGCGTGCATTATCTTACAGATAAATATATAGAAATACTTTTTCGTTTTCAAATCCTTCCTATATATTTCCAGCTTTGCAGTGGTCCTTCCTGGTCGAGAAAACCTTTTCATAATATGCCAACGATCCTAAAAATACTGATGAACGCGATGATAGCGTTCGCGCCGTTGAAAGTAAGAAGTAAGAAGATAGATTACTTAGAACAGCGCTTGGTCCGATTGAACTAAGTCCAGGGACTTACTCATTCTTAGTATTGCGCGGAATCTCCTTGTCGCCAAGAGTCGACGTTACTCCAATCTACAGTAGTGTTATGGTACCTACACCGGCTAAGCTACACTTTTCTCTTGCGATCTCCGAGCGCGCCAAGTCTGCCCGAAACCCGTCAATCGCTGCTGTTACAGCATAGGGATACCACAGAGAGTTGTCACTCAACAACTCTCTGTGGTACTTTGAAGCAAAAAAATTATCTATGTTTGAGTGGACAAGCATAATCATAGGTGACTTATGTGGTTTCATGAACTCTGTATGAATAGGAAACAGATTATACACCTCGTTTCTATCTACTATCATTGCACGCTTTCGTCTATTAAGTCGTCTTGATTCTCATAATCTTTTATGGTAATCTTATTGTGTCTACTGGCAGTATACGTACGGATCTCTATAAAATTATAGAGAAAATACTGCAACATACAAATAAATAAAATAAACTATCTACGGAAAATCACTCCGTTTCTGTATTTTTAGGAATTCTTGTTTTTCAAATTCTAAAGTTTTAGACAGTATTTTTCCTAAGTGTGTATTGTATAAGTAGTATAGATAGATAGATAGAACCTTTACAACAACCACATTAGTATCCGTTAAAGGTGATTTAATGTGCTACTTTCAAATGGATACAAAGACTGGTGTTGGCAGTACCGCAAACACACGCACTCTATGTTATTGTGCAATCTCTTTGTAATATTAGGTCCTTACATATGAAATTGGCGTTTTGTATGGTAGGAACAAAAAGTCGAATATTTTTTAATATAATATATTTAATTAATCAAAGTATGAACCATTATTTTCTATGCACTTTTGCCATCTTATAGGTAGTTCATTGATCCCTTTACTAAAAAAACCAGTCGGACGGGAATCAATAAAATCTTTGAAGGCGATTTGGACTGCCCCATCGGAGTTGAATTTTTTCCCTTGCAAGAAGTTATCCAAATTTCGAAAAAAATGGTAATCTGTTGGAGCAAGGTCCGGGGAGTACGGAGGATGTCTTAAACAACCTAGGCTGGTCAATCGCTCCACGCCACTGCTGCTTCACGACAACGCTAGACCACACACTGCGCAACAGACGGCTACTAAATTAGAAGAGCTTCAATTGGAAAGTCTAAGACATCCTCCGTACTCCCCGGACCTTGCTCCAACAGATTACCATTTTTTTCGAAATTTGGATAACTTCTTGCAAGGGAAAAAATTCAACTCCGATGGGGCAGTCCAAATCGCCTTCAAAGATTTTATTGATTCCCGTCCGACTGGTTTTTTTAGTAAAGGGATCAATGAACTACCTATAAGATGGCAAAAGTGCATAGAAAATAATGGTTCATACTTTGATTAATTAAATATATTATATTAAAAAATATTCGACTTTTTGTTCCTCCCATACAAAACGCCAATTTCATATGTAAGGACCTAATATATATAAATCTGGCACTGATAACGAACGCGCATCCCGAAAAATTGAAAACCATAATCTTCAATCCAAATGGTAAATTCGCCACGATATATAACAGCAGCTTATATAAAATTATTGCAAATGGCGTAGGGTGTTGTTTTTTAAAACATTATTCATAATTAACTGTTCTGTTAGGGCGCGGAATGTGCGCAGGACACGTCGCGTCGCCCCTTGTTTAGAAATCTGCTTTATGTACGGGAAATACCGAAAATGGAATTCATATTTTTAGCCGACTACCAAAAGACCTCGTAGCTATTTTCATTGTAAATCTTTTCCTTCCTTCGGGTTAAATTTTAGTGCTTTTTTGCCGTCTTTTTAAGTAAGAATAAAGGTTATCCGTTTCAATTGCTTCACAAAAGTTTCGAGAAAATAAAACTATGCCCACGCCGTTTTATCTGCATTTTTCTATAGCAATACCACTACATTATTGTCAAACAATAATGGCACTTCCAATAAATACAGCTAATATTTCCCAAACGTGAAATAAAAGTAATAAAAACATAGCACAATGTATGATATATTTGAATAAAGTCCTCGCTGTTACCGTCGCCGCCCATTCTCGTCTCTTCTGAAAAAAAAAAATGTTTTGTAAATAAGAAATGATTTTATGGATATTGATTTTATTTAGAACTAGCTCGTAGAAAGAAGGTTTATGGAATTAAATGGCTTTCTGAGTAAAAATAGGCTAGGAAATGATCCGGGTTTCAGTTTGTGAAAGCCATTTTAATGGCAAAGAATGTGACACCTTGGATTTTATTGTGATATATAATAAATAAAATATTGCTACCTCAGCTAAAAAAAAGGTATTTGATGTTTTTTTTAAGAAGAAGGGCAAGAACCCTTGACGTTAAAGGGTCTGACAGTCCCAATTATTTGGCTCTTATGTCTTTAGAATCATGCCTAACAATGAAGCCGTGTCAAACAATACCAAATTATGTCATTTTGTCTGTGATCTAATTCCTTTGACACCGAGATTATAAGGATATCTCTGATTAAAGATAAGATGAGAACTTTGTCCCATTTTTGTTACTTTGAGGCGTTCTTACAGAGTCGACTCAAACTTTGGCAAATAACAGGCTGATGTTCATTGATCTTTAGTACCTACACATTGTTATTCGAGTTCTTCAGTTATTATTGGTTATGTGAAGCACGTACACTTACGAAGTTTTTCTATTGATTAGAACCACAAAACAAGAACTAATAGCAGAAATTAACATCTAGGTTAAGAAATGACGACATATTTTACACGGGACTTTGAAGTAGTTCATAAAACAGCGCGAAACAGATCTACCTCCTTTTTCAGAGATTATTGACAGTCTACCTCTCTTTGAAGCCGCTGAAGACGGGTAACCTCGATAGACCAATTTAAGACCAATTTAGATTCCCCCGAGGCAAATTGGAATTTACACTTCGCAAATTCATACGAAAGAAACGAGGCGTGAAGATAAACGAAATATCTACCTTACAATATAATCTAGTCGCTGGTCCTGTACTTATTGGGTTCGTGGCTTAGGCCCACAGTGGTCGACGCACCTGTGGTCGACGCCCCCGGTCAGTTTATTTTAATCCGAATATTTTTTTTATCAAATGTACTGGCAGGCATAAAAGGCATAAGCTTGTAATATATTATATCATAACCATATCACCCAAGTCAGCTCATACCCTGTCTGATAACAAATTTCATCAAAATCCGTTCAGTAGTTTCAGCGTGATTGATTGGGCGTCAACCACAGGTGCGTCGACCACTGGGGGCCTAAGCCACGAACCCTACTTATTACTATTGTGAATATGACATGTAATTGCTGTTGAAATTTTAGTCATATTTATATTTACTGTGTACTATTTAATTTTAATACGCTTGTGGTAGACGTTTATGACATTTTTTTTCAAATATTGAAATTCTATTATAACTTTTCAGTACTGTCAGTACTCTGGGCGTTCACTTATTTTTAAGAAAATTTATATTTTATGTATAAGTACTAGTTCCAATTTGTTTTTATTTGGTAATGGTAATTTTCCTTTCGCCCTGAACTTTCATTCCAAAATTATAAAAGTAGACCTTTGTCCAGTTGTATAATACGGGCTGACTTAAAAACGAGCCTCCGTACACTGAAAACCAACACATTATTTTATCTTAGAACTCCCTTTAAACTCCTGATGTAATAAAAGCAGCTCCATTCTTCGCGAACCGCTCGCACCAGGTGTGAAGAACACATAAAACTCTCGATATATTTAACGATATAATATAGCAGTGAAACAACGGTGATTTTTCTCTGTCACGTCTGTGCTCAGGAAAAATCTAGCGACGGCGGCGCGTTGTGAGCGTGAAGCGACGCTCGCCGCTATTCTTACAGCTTCACTTTGAACTGATTCCGAACGCTCTCGAGGGCACTCAATTATACAAGTTGATTCTGTTTATGAGCTATCCAGAACCAAACTGTATAATCCAGTCGAAAAGAAGTCAGCGTTGAGTTTATAAGAGAAATACTTTGCAAGAGTTACATACTCTCAGCCCTATTTCACGCATCGCAATAATGTGTTGGTGATCTACGAATTTTACACCATGTTGAAACACTTTTATTAACATACAACATTAATATTCATTATAAATGTAAAGAAAATTAAGTATTGTGGCAGTTTATTCGCTTGAAATATTTTATTTTCCAATATTCCGTTATGAACTTTTAAATATTTATGATCATTTTTATTTTATAACAGTTATTAACAGAGTTCTGCCTCCCGCTTCCTTTGCAACATCAAATTTAAAAAATGATGTCAAAGCAAACGTAAACCGACAACGAGTCCGGACACATGTATCCCTGATGAAGGCTAAGCAAATTAACCCTGGATGAATAAATGAGGCCCGTTGTCAGCGCACAATGTACTTTACATACGTACCATAACCTCGGGGTGTGTACGCACACAAAAAATGGAAAGGGTTAGATGGACCCTACTTTCAGCAAACTTTGTTAATGATTCAGACTAGCAAATTGGTTGAGTTTCCTATAATAAGAGAAGGGATCTGAGGAAATCGTGTTGACAGTACACATAGCTTGTTTTAATAATATTAATTACTAAGATTGAAAAGTAATTGAAAATTTACTAAGAAACGTGTGGATTTTATGAAGGTGTAAATCGAATAATTTTATTCGGTGGTATTCCTAATTCCTTCTGTTTGTGATACGTGGGTAACCCAATAAATAATAACTTTCTGCTGAGTATTGTTTATTGAGTTCTCGAATACACTAAATACTTTTAAGTATCTTATTTAGCAAACGAAAAATAACACTTTAATTTGTGGATATACTTTGTTTCAATGTTTATTATCAATCACAATACAGTATTTCATCAAGTTACGTTTAAACGTGACTGTAACTGAAATCGTAATCAAAAGATCAGAGCGACAGCGTACAATAAAACAGATGTGCAAATCCATCGGGGACAGGAAATTAAAAAATAAGCGCTTTGTCTCTGTCCAGGAATACTCCGTATACACGGGGATACGGCGACTGATTGCGTCGTGATCTCTCAGTAAATAGCTATTCAGCTTCACGTAATAACGGACTCTTACTTGGGAAGTATTAGAAGAGGGGTCAGAAAGGCAACGAGACATCTATTTGTAACAAAAGATTCATCTTTATATTCCAAAAATATTTCCGTATCGGGATGATATATTCAGTTTGCCACAGCCCACATCATCCTCTCGGCTTCAAAGTCATTAATCTTAATCATTTCGCGAAATGCTGTCCGAACGATTAGTTAATAGCTTTCGTAATATGAAAAAATCATCACGTCAATTATAATTTTTCGGGTAATTTGTCAAAAACACTGAGGTGCGGTAATGGAGTGTGCGGTGTGTGCTGGGCATGCTCTCATCGCCGCGGTGTTACCCTGTTCCCCATTCCGAATGTCGTCAGTCTCAGCGAGGCATAGCCAGGTGCACAGGACATATTATAGTGCACAAGAGTGCGCGCAAATACAGGTGCACTCTATTCTTATAATCAGCCGCAGGACCAACAGCTTATCTCCTATCTATTCTATACAATCAATAACTCGTATGTAGTTAACAATAAGAAAATAATTCATTACACTAGCGATATAATGTAACAGTTTCTTCATAAAAAACATTTATCTTTTACGTATTTATTATTTATCTAATAAAAAACCTAAACAAACAAGCTCTCTTACCTAAAGAAGTACTTAAATATAAGTTGCCTATGTATTATGTTGCTAAACAAAATTTACGGATCTAACAACCTCTTTTTAGTTGTAAAGCCCTTTCCAAAAAGATAAAAAGCCGTCGTCCTTTCCAGGGACAAAATAAATCAATCACTTTTCAATTTAGCTACAAAAAGTCCGAACTAGTGTTCCTGCGATCCGTCACTCCGGCACCTGTCCAATAACTGATTTATCTTTTGTCACCTTTCTTCGCGATAATGGAAATGCTTTCATAACGTGACACGTATATTAAATTCAAATAAAATATTAGGTCCTTACATATGAAATTGGCGTTTTGTATGGGAGGAACAAAAAGTCGAATATTTTTTAATATAATATATTTAATTAATCAAAGTATGAACCATTATTTTCTATGCACTTTTGCCATCTTATAGGTAGTTCATTGATCCCTTTACTAAAAAAACCAGTCGGACGGGAATCAATAAAATCTTTGAAGGCGATTTGGACTGCCCCATCGGAGTTGAATTTTTTCCCTTGCAAGAAGTTATCCAAATTTCGAAAAAAATGGTAATCTGTTGGAGCAAGGTCCGGGGAGTACGGAGGATGTCTTAGACTTTCCAATTGAAGCTCTTCTAATTTAGTAGCCGTCTGTTGCGCAGTGTGTGGTCTAGCGTTGTCGTGAAGCAGCAGTGGCGTGGAGCGATTGACCAGCCTAGGTTGTTTAGCCGCTAGCTTTTCCATCATGGTTTGCAATTGCTGACAATAGACATCAGCCGTAATAGTCTGGCCAGATTTGAGAAAACTGTAATGAACAATACCGGCACTAGTCCACCAAACGCTTACAAGTAACTTTTTTGGGGTTAATTTTCGCTTGGGGCAGGATTTGGCTGGCTGGCCAGGATCCAACCATTGCGCTGAGCGCTTCCGATTATCGTAAAGAACCCATTTTTCATCACAGGTAATGATTCGGTTTAAAATACCTTCATTATTGTGCCGGTTTAGTAATGTAACGCAGCAGTCGACGCGCGTTTGCCGGTTTGCTTCAGTCAATTCGTGAGGTACCCACCTTTCAAGCTTTTTAATCTTCCCAATTTGCTTCAAGTGAATTAAAACAGTTTTATCACTAACACCGCAGCCTGCAGCTAACTCGGACGTGGTTTGCGATGGATCCGCTTCCAAAGAGGAGAAATTTGTGATTAAAGTGGCCAGTACGAAAAACGCCAATTTCATATGTAAGGACCTAATATAATATGCAACCATAGAGCTATTCAGGAGCTGTCACCCGCCGAGGACTTTTATGTTTCAATAAAATACTATCAAAACGTTTTCAGATTAACAAAACATTCAACGGTAGCAACGTCTGCGAAGGTTATGAAAATTACACTCGACGTAGCTGAAAGACCACATTACTTTCATAGATCCCGGCAAAAATTTAACGAAGCTACCGGGGCGAATGATAAGCTTATTCTGCGCCTATGAGTTGTTAAGCTACTTCTGGCTCCTGTCCAAGCTTCGTAAAAGGAAAACTCTACGAAGAAAGTAGTATAGAATCTGTATTAGATCCTCAGGGGCCCACACATTCGTCTTGTTGACACGTCAATGGCTACGGAACCCTGCAATTATTTACTCGTGTATCGGGACATAACCTTTAGTTATTGTTAAGAGGATAACAGATTGAGCTCATAAGAGCGGATCGTAGGCTCCCGGTATTGTAGGAATTTATCGGATAACATTTTTACTGTTATCACTTCATTTTATACTTTTGCTGGATAATATTTCCACTTATAACATTATTGAAATAATATACATACATTATATGTATACACCGACGTCATTTAAAAAACTTCGATGTCGAAACAAACTTTTCAAAGGTTCGTCTCTGCTTTTAATTTCTGTAATATTTTTAATGACTTTAAAGCTCACCTGTAAGAAAAACCACACGCAAGAAAAACCAACGAAGATAAAATGTTTTCACCTTCCTTCCTCACGTCCGAAGCTAATCATTATTGTTTCAAACTTTCCTCGCGATACTTTTAAACTTTGCTCATAAACTACTCGATAATGAAAGTGTATATTATAGCTGGATTTGGTAGAGCGAGGCGAACTGCAATAAATTAGAGGGACAATGGTGGAGACGACTTGCACGGCCGAGTTCAGGCGGCTTTACGTCTGCACGGGGCTGGGCACTCGAATACTTATTATGTACTTACAAATATAGTTAAGCATAAATGCAAAATAAAACGTAATACAGCCTCAAGTGTGCTCTAAAAGATAACAAAAGAGGGCGACGACGGTCTCGTTAATAATGACACTATCTCCGTTCTAAACCACTAACTCAGTAATTACAAAGATTATTGTTCATGACTGAGACAAACAATTAGTAAAATAAAATAAAACCTGCCACTAAAGTTCTTAGAATACAGAATTTGCAACGATTTAAAAGTAAAGGCTGCTCAGACTTACGCCGCCGCGCCGCCGCCGCCCCGCGCCGCCGCGCCGTTGCGTTGTAATAACTTGGCGTCCGTGTGTCCCAGCTAAAACAGTTCACTACTGGATATAAAATCAAACTTAACTCTTCTATACATTTAGTAATTTAGCCAAATTATGAGTTATGAGGATCAATGGAAATAGAGTGCGTTTTAAGAAATGATTTTTAATTGAGTTTTATTAACTCAATGCACGGTTTTTCTTTAAAAATGTACAAAATTCACAACTGATAATATATTTCAGAATGAAAAAGAAATGTTACTTGGAATAAGACTACAAATAAGACTTGAGACCCCTAATAAGTATAGTCTTAGCATTGCAACTAAATCCACATTACCAGTTAATATTAGCAAATCGTGTAAACGATTGTGCCTACATTGCATCTGAAACAAAATCACTAGGAAAGATGTATCTCATCATCAGCATTATTGTAGTACCTTGTATAGATACGTCCCGGTCAGAGTGCACGGTCCCTCCCGAGAGAGTGATAACTCGGCAGCCAACGTCGTTAGAAGCGCCGCGCGGTTAAACGCCGCACTTGGCGCAGCCGCCGCGCCATTGTCACCCACTTACTTGTTGGTCCTCCGCATACACCGTATGTATCGATTACTTAACTTACAAATCTATTTATTACTTTTAGAATTAAACCTACGAGAAGGTAGCTCTTCCGTAGTAGGAAAGAAAGGAAATGGAGTACTTAATTTTCGAAGTTGCACTTGTAATATGGTGTCACTTATTTTCCTGTGTTTTTTCCATCAAAATATGACATAGATGCTATAGGTAACTAGGCTTTGGTGTTTTGCTAGAGGCATAAGGCAAAAGGCTGAGCCTAGATGGCGCCACTTGTCCCTCGGCAGCCATGCGGCGACGTTGTTGATTGTTGCGTGAACTCTACTGAGGACGTACTATGCATTTATATTTGGCACGCAGCCATTCCAAATACTTAAAAAAAAATATTGCTGCTGTTTTCGTAGAGAAATCTACCTACCATCCTTTATTTGGTGAATAAATCAATTGAAGCAACATTTCATATGAAAGTCAAAATAAAACAATAAATATTTTTAAACAGCACAATAGGTACAATATTCTTCAAAACTGGCGCACAGTGATTAAAATATCGACTTATTTCATTATATTGATCTTCATCGTTAAGCTTCAACAAATAGCGAATAAGTCGAAATTCCTGAAGAAATGTTTGAAAGTTTCTCCGCAGTATAAACGCGCCATTGAACGCAAGTTTCCGATGTAAAAATTGTAGTTCCGACTTTTCTATTAGCGGACCGTAGGCTGTCCCACTCGAACTGAATTTTCAGGGGAAAATATATTTTATTCTAATAGACATAAAGTCTTGCAGCAGGTCGGCCTAAAATACGATTGAGCGCCGATGACAACCGCGCAGAGACTCATTACACATAAGAATTATTCTAAAGGCGAGGACTACGCACATGGCGGTTAACATCCTGAGTTCCACACTCCAAGATAATCTCCGCTAGGTACATGTGGAAATTTGCAAAGAAAACCAGGTTATTGTGATGGCTGGACTGCGTGGTTGCTACTCACCAACAGCTCTGTGGGTTATTACCACTAGCGGTAAGGTTGGCCGGAGGAAATCTATATATATTTGTCGCTTGTTGTTCTTTGGCTTGACAAAACAAATACAAAAGAAATCAATAACAAATTATTTCTTTATATAGATAATTAAATTATAAGGTTCATTATTAGCATCGGTAAGCAGCGGAAGAAAAAGCGATGAAAAACGGTGCCCTATGTTAGCAGAATCTACCTACGTCATAATAAAATCCTTTTAACTCCGCATCTGATTTAAGCTCAGTGGTAGATACATATTTCTGCGGTTCTATCGAACTTTTTTGGGTACAAACCAAAAAGTGTTGTCGACTGCTCGGGGAAAAGATCGCAAACTTGCGATCTTGTGTCGTTTATTCAATTCAGTTTGGAAGCTGCGCCGGGGTGCGGGGCTGCCCGATGGAACAACTATGAAGGGTTTCTCTCCACTTTTGTCCTAGTTGTCGCTTGTATCCTCCAGTAGGAGGTTGAATACGAATTCTGCGCCTGTAATTACTAACTCATTTTCCCTCTTTGATTGTTTGACACAGGGTGCGAGAATTCAGGGCGCTACTTTTATTTATTTGAATTCTTTCAAAAAATTTTATGTTCTGATTACTGCGAAGAAATACTGGAGATTTATTTATTTTTATTGGTAATACAAAATCCACAGCCCTTGTATACTTCTTATATTAATATTGAATACAAAACTTACGTTTAAGGTTTCTTTGCAATTTAGAGACACACAATCGACAACATATCGGTTTTAAGATTCAATCTGATCTTAAAACCGATATGTTTGAATGTCTTTTAAGTTATGTTCTTAATGCATTTAAAAGAACATTATGGGGTAATACCTACTATTAGAATCGAATCGGCTGTGCCCTTTGTCAAGAACATTTAATATATTTTCCTTGTTTAAGATAACATAGTACCTACATAAATAATTATATTTTTACCCAAATACCAATGTGGAACATGTCCAAGTACTAGATAGTTAACGACTAGATATATTCATTAAAGTTCACGAAAACGTTTACGAGAAAAATACCTCCAACCTCCAAATCATTAACTTTATTACAGTTTAGTACCAAACTTTTCACTCCGCTCGACCCCAATAACCCTAAACAGTCCCGGACAAAATGGCCGGAATAAAAGCGCGAATCAGCTGCGAGACTGAATAATTAGTCTTTTTGTTTGTGGTTAATTAGGAGGAGCTGGGAAGCGCTGCATTAAGAGAAAAACTCGTTGGATTTCGGCTTCGGAAAACTCCATAGTTTTATACTCGCTGAAGATTCCTCCCACAGTTGTACACGTAACATGATATTATTAATTATTATTTGGCTGAAGTATTAATTATATTATTCCGCATCGGGAATTGCTTAAAATTTATGATTATTTTATTTTCGATCGGTGCAGAAGTTTTCTAGTAAAGAACAAACACATACCGTAGAATGGGGTGTTTAGAAATCGCGGGTTCAATGGAAAAAAATACGGAATTTTTCCAAGTCTATGGGTATCTATCGTCACATTGATCCCATTTACAGACCAATCCCATTGACACCTACTAAATATTGTAGTGGCCGGCTACTGCAGCACTGATAAAACGTACCCAGACTGAGTTCATAACTGAAACGGATGCTGGTATTAGATCCACTTCAGAAAAACAATAAAACCCGGATTATAATAACCATTTGAAAAAGCACGCGGGTCATTCAGTCCTGGGCCGAGTCGACTGGGCGGTGCGGGATTAGTGCACTTCGCCCGGACAACCAACCGTGTGGATGACCGGCCGGATGACCGACCCGGCCGTCAGCACTGCACTGTGGTCGCATGCTCTATGTATCTGGTAAAGTGCATGTTTTACCTGTTAGAGCGTACTCTTTTGACTTGTTCTTTCTTGTGGTTTGGTTGGAGGACGACTCAGGTGTAGCTTTATGATGTTGACTACTCACAACGACCTGAAAACTACGGACTAAAACTATTTATTTCTATTAAATTGATAACAATTCTGATGAAAGGGTTTTACTTCTCGATGAATTTACTATCGTACCATTTGTTTTTGTTTATGAATGTTTTTTATTAGTACTTTTTTTGAGTAGTTTTTTCAGGGCTATAACGGAGAAGTCTGTAAGTGTGAGAGTTGTCGAAAAGTCATGTCACGTGCTCGATTTAGAAAAAAATAAGTTCTGCATGAAAAAAAGTCATAAAACTTTTTAGTATCGCTAAAAAAGGAGTTTTTGCAAAAATAAAGTATTGGAAGACTTTTAAAAACTGAGGAACAAATATAAAAAGCGCAAGCACCTTTAATTTCTTTCAATAAATATTTACTGTAAATACGAGTAAGTATCTGTTTCCAGTCTTTACATTGTTGGATATATATTACATATTTTTAAATAGAATACATCCAGTGAGAACATTACCCTCAGAAAGCTCCCTGTAATCGTGTACTGCATCCTCGTATCTGGTAAGATCTTGTAACTTGCCGTTTGCTGGCTGCAGGCTCTTATAGAACAATCAGCTCTTTTTATTCTATTTATAGCCAACAAAGAGAAAACCACGCGCTGGAAAAAGGTGTGTAGGTTTTTTGGAAAGTTGACAGCATGTACAAACCTACATAGGTTCACCATAACTCGCCAAAAGACTGAAATAAATTAACAACTGCGAAAAATCTAGAAGTAGCCCAGGTGATTAATATAACAACAACCAGGAGCATCCTCGAGACGACAGCTGCATTCCCTTCTTGCTGTGTGGCTATAAATATACACTGCTGGACAGTTAGGCAACACTTTCTCATCTAGTCCCAAAATTAAAGCAGATTTTTATATCTTACAACAACCACCGTAACACTTGCAGCGCCGACATGAGCATCTTAATGTGCACTCGAGGGGCACCCCGCTTGCCCCGCTGCCAACATGCGGCCGGCACTAGCGGCGCACAGAGCGGGTGCATTATAACCACAACCCTGATTACATTCATCCCCGCTCTGGCATAGCTCTAAAGAACAGCTCGGTTACTTCTTTGTTAATGATACTGTAAATACTCGTAAATAAATAATGCTAATTAGGACATCATTTAGGCTAAGCAGAGCTTGCGATTAAAATATGTAGATAACATGTCATTCTGAGTTACAAGAAACACAATTGTAGCAGTTATTGTCATTAGATTTTCTATTCATATTTGTCAGCTTTATCATCTATCTAGCATTATTCGTAAATCCGATATTTCCGACTCCGACACTTATTTTTGAGCTGATTGATAATAAATAATCTTGGGGGGTTGCCATGGCCGACTCGTCCGATATCCGCGGTCTGTTTTTTTTTTTTTTTCGAATGGACTTTAATGCTGTTGACCGCAGATGGCCATGACAGCGTTACCGGACTTTTGGTGGGCGCAGAGGGCGCCACACCGGTAAAGTTAGGTTGGGGCAACACGCGCAAGGGCCACCACTTAGGTGCGAACCTCGGCTTGGGCTGTTGCCAGATGCTACAAGAGGGTATGGAGGTTTCGCCTAGGTGCACAAGTGTACCTATGGGCGGAAGCGGGGAATTCTTCGAACCCGCATCCGGCGGGGTCGGTTTTTGGTCGTGTGTGTAGTGTGCGGAAGCGAATCGGTACTAGTTGACGTCACCTCCGGGTTAGCGGCGGTGATTGGGTCAACGGGGTCACCGAGAACGTGTCTCGGTCTACGGAGGAGAGAACTCGTGGGCGGATTATCCACGGGATAATCGGGAATGGTGGAAATCAGGGGATTGTAATGATCAGCTGCCGCTTCATAATGACGCTGGGAAGCAGTCTTTATGAAGTGGGCAATGGACTCGAGTTTGAGATCTCGATGGAGGTCTTTATTGCGCATGTACCACGGGCAGCCCGTGGCTTTGCGCAGAAATCTATTTTGGACAACCTGAAGGTGGCGGACATTGACCGAATGGCCAAATACCACTGAGGAGTAGCATCCGCGGTCTGAGACAGAGGGCTCTTTTCTTACGTCGCGACGGCGACGGCTGCCATACGTAGTGAGTGTTAAAG
Source organism: Eupithecia pulchellata (assembly GCA_963931895.1). Taxonomy (NCBI): domain Eukaryota; kingdom Metazoa; phylum Arthropoda; class Insecta; order Lepidoptera; family Geometridae; genus Eupithecia; species Eupithecia pulchellata. Next base: position 94,105 of record OZ007539.1, read on the forward strand.
TCTCTTTAGTGCCTACTTGGGGCATCAATTACTGACTTTACAGCGGCAGCAACGATCAAGGTGAGGTGCCCTCTGCGCCCGACAAAAGTCCGGTAACGCTGTCATAGCCATCTGCGGTCAACAGCATTCTAGTCCATTAGACAATAAAAGCAGCAACTATCAAGCGAAGGTGTGTGTCAGCACAGCAGCACTCCAGTACTCCAGCTGCCACCCCTGTGGTCTGCAACCGCCTGCATTTGAATACATTTTAATTTTCTCGCCGTCGCGTGGTCGTGTTGTGGTGGATATTTTTAATTATTAATTTCAGCGATAATCTCGCTAATTGTTTCATTAATTGTAGCATTTCAGTATTGTTGTGGGTCGCTTGTCTAAATTATTATGTTCAAAATGAAAATCGTACTAATATTGTAAAGGTAAAAGTTCGTGCCGTTGTTGTTTGTGCAAAGATGTTCGTGCGAACTCACCCCCAAAACTACTGAAATTTCGCACCCGTAACGTTCTGGGCCCCAAATTAAATTTAAATTTTTATTACGAAAAAACCCGTGCGAAAGGAAGCTAGTGAATTTATATCACATAAAGCAGTAAAATAACTAAATTTGGTACATGTGCACCTAAATACTTGCCAAAGGTTCTGGGAAAGTTGTAGAGCACGAAAGCTCGCAGCTTACTTTAACGTTTAGTCAGATTTAGTTCAGAATCGAGACAGAGTTGCTAAAACTTGAATCTGCGATTAAAATAAACAGAAGCGGCTTCCCGACGTTGCATTGCGGTTCTGAAATTCGTTAATTTTGTGCGGAATCCTAAGTAACTTTGGCCTTTGATGAAAAAAGTTGGAGTGGACTAACTTCCCCTCTAGTCAGGGACGGCCTGCCGTATCCGCCTCAAACACTCTAATTATGTTCTCTTTTGATTAGCAATGTTACAATTTCGCGATTTACATACAGTTTTGTGTAAAATGACAAACCAGAACATTTGATATTCCTATCTTAAGTTTTATATACATAGATGAAAAAAAAACTGAATCTAAACCTTTTTAGCCGTACATTAGCTCCATACTGTTTACCCTGCGAGCTCACCCTTCACCCAATAACAGGGTAGAACAGGAGGCGACATTATCACGGCAATGGTAATCGACAGCGGTACATAATACCCCTAAAAGGGTAGCCCTGTAATGGAGCAATTGGCGGTTAATTACACGGGTCTGATAAACCCCGGGCGGTTTAGAACGGTTATAAAAATTGTGATTTTTATCTCTATGCGCGATAAAAATGCCGATTTGTTTTTATTGAAACAGACATTTGCAGATTGCGCTTTATGCTGTTGCCAAAAATAAACTAGAAAACAACTTTTTTATTCCCACGCATGATAACCAATTTTGCGCTTTGTTAATAATGCTATTGGCACAAATACAGTGGAGTGTTGAGTTCGATAGCTCACTGCGTATGACCAAAACAGGCAACATCACGCGACAGGAAGCGACTCCGTTAATATAATAACCCACAGTGCTCGCTCATTCACACAGCAGATCCGATTTCACAAGACTTTTTTACGGAAAGATCCGTACTGGAAATATTTACAGTATCCGGAATGTGGGTGTGTGAACTCGCTCTTAAAACTACATATGACGGAAAAAAAAACGGATGCTGTGTGAATGAGCCCCCTAACGGAACGTTGTCGCACTTCAAGGGTAAAGAGTAACGTTACGGCAATCGCTTCAGACGTATCTGCCGGATCCCTCTCCTCATTCCTTTAACTGCTCGAGTGTCTGCTGGAGATAAGAATATGACTTTGATCCGTAACATTTTAAGCGAGTTGTATGAAAAGACTCGAGAGCTCTAGTTTAAAGGGTTTTGTCGTAGTTAAGAGTGTTTTAGTAACTGAGCTATCAATAAAATACAGGTAGTTTTATTGATTATTGATGTCAGATATCAATAAAACTACCTGTATTTTAACTTCAACTTGTTTACTAAAATAAAAAGTAACAAACTGTTCAGAAACTGAGACAATAATAATGCCGTTAATGTATATCTCGAAAGGACAGTGCTCCCGGACCGGAAGGATGGTACACCTACTAAGAGAAAATAAATAATAATTTTAGTAACCTCGTCGGGCTAAGCGTCTAGATCCCTGATGTTTATACATATCTTAAATGTTGATTTTAAATTAATCCACGGATCCAAAGTTAATAAATCAATAGACCGCAGACTGTAGAAAAACCCAAAGCATTACCCAGGTTTATTTTTGGTAAAAGATCGTCGCAATAAATATCATAATGCAACACGCCATGGTGTTTATTTGTTTCTCACAATATCTGCAGAAAAGAGAATCAGAATCATAATCAGACAAGAAGAGGATCCCTAAAGTTGCAGTAGTGCGTGTGTGCACAGTGCAGGCCGCAGCGATGCCGGCGCGTTATAATTTTAGTGCTGTATCGATCCGTCTGAGAGGCGGCATTCTTATCAACACTCTGTTCTGTTAGGACTGTATTTGTATCGAACCTGACCTCTTCCCCAGTTTGTTACTAGTTTCACGATCTATATGGAGTTTGATAAAATATTCTGATCCAGTTGGATTTGATTCAATAAAATCGGAAAGAGCTCTTTGAAACCAAGCCAAAAAGGAGCTGGCTGGAATCTTGGCTTGGTTATCTTATGAAAAGTTTATATCAATGGAATATTCAACATTATAATATCAGCTACGGGTTCGTGGCTTAGGCCCCCAGTGGTCGACGCACCTGTGGTTGACGCCCCCGATTCTATTAATTGTATTATTATTATTATTTTATTTTATTACACGCGTCCAATGCTAAAGTAAAGACCTTATCTGAGCCACCTTCAGTCCTCGACTCTCTGCGAAAAGAGAATAGAAGGAATAAACTTCATAGCTGTTTAAAGTCTTAAGGGATTTCGTGACGTCCATAATTCCTAGAATTAAAGAGATACGTTGTAAATTTTAAGCTTATTGCGAACTCAAAGTGGAAATCTCCCCAAAAATTAGATCTCCGCGCGGGTAAATTACAAACCGGTTGATTACCGGATAATTCCAGTAAACCCGGTCACGCCGCCCGGATAGGCTGACATTACTAGTATCAACATGAAGTGGGACCGCCATCCCAATACCCGGAAATACTTCGACCGATATACCTGTGTACTTTGTTAAGCTCATATTTATTCACTTTATACTCGGTCGCTGTTTGAACTACTGTAACTTTTCAATTAAAAACGTGCACATTGAGATTATCTTTTTTCAGGTAAGTGGAAAAGTTCCCACAGCTGTAATATTAATAGTACTTAAAAAAGTTTCTATTATAATATCTTTTATACGCTCTCTGGCTAGAGCTGAACTAGCTTCAGACAGAGATCAAAACTTGCCTCATATTCTGAGACTCAGATCAATGCGAATTTGTTTTAGGGCTTCTGACGAATTAAGTACTTTATCAAAACATTTAGCTACAGTTTTGAGAAACACAAATTAAAATAATGTAACACAAATATCGCTTAGTACATTTAAGACAAGTAGTACTGAAAAACAAATTTGTCTTAATCAAAGGGATGGAATATAATTTATAAACTACAAAAATGTAGCTAAATCTGCAGCACTCGCCGTAACGAGCTGTAGTACAAATAGAGGTTCTTAGACAAAGATACCCGGACTACATTTCAATTACCGGACAAGTGGGAGTTTTGTCCGGGGGAAATTTCATCCGGCTGGAGTGGGCTATATTTAGGACATGAGTTTTTGTTTCAAGTTTGTAGTTCACGGTTAATTTTGGACTTTGCTCGTTTTATTGAGATAAAAGGCTGAATTTGAATATTGTGGGTGGCATTCATGGATATATAAAAAATTGCTCCAAACAAAAATCTATGTCTGTGGATATTTGATAATTCACGTTCAAATAAAAGAAAAATACGTAGGCTACCACCTCAGCTACAATTACAGACAGAAATTTATTTATAATAGTAGGTTAACTAAATGCAATAATATTCAAATTAAAACTAAAATATGTAGGTAACAATAACAATTACCAATTTACTCTGAAAGATTTAGTAATAATATTTAATTTACAAAATATTCCATAATAACGACGCTGAAAAATTTTTTTTTTTCCATTCTTAGAAGTTTCATCTACCTCTAGTATCTCATACATAAAGAAAATAAATTTATTTTTAGGTGCGCTTTGTTTGCAACATTCTGCAGGTAGCTCAACTGTAATCTCTAATTTGTTAATATTGATGACTGTAATATTCTTTGTTTAATAAAGTACCCAAAATAATATAAAAATATATTTTATTGGTTTAAGTTACCGTGGAAATGGCAATCAAAAGGTCCTACTTTGTGACAGAGTTGCTTCACAATAAACTGCTCAACGTATCTAGCCGTGCAGGAAAACATGTAGTTGCGTATATCTGCCGAATAAAGGCCCTGCTTAAAGTTTTGTAAACCGCTCAAAAGATACAGCATTCACTGCCCAGCCCCAGCAGTGGGATCTGCAATGCTGATGCTGCTGTCACTGTATCTGTACCTGCTGAACGTCAACAGTCATACGCACTTAACGCATTAACAGCCTTCTGCAGTAGCTGTGAAGTTAAATTTAAATTGATATTTGTAGTAGTGGCAGGTGGTCAGGAGGCTGGTGGTCAATGCAATATCGCTTAGCTACTGGCTCCGATGACCGCTTCTGGGCTATAACGGGGATATGCACTGGATCACTTTGGCTGTACTAATAAATTGATGGTGCTTAGCTACCTTCAACTTTGGACATTATTTTGTTAAATTAGTACTAAGCCACGGTTTGTGGTCATCGTCGGGGTAGGCCAAGGCCCAGCGAACGTTTTTTTGGGTGAGATGATAATGATAGTTATGAAAACTAGCGCTTTGCTGTAGGTATGCCTAAGTATTACAGTGTTTAAAATATGATATCTAGCTTGTAACTAAATTCTGTTCTGTATAATTTTATACTAATGCCGTTTTCAACCATTCGTCAAACCAGAAAATCTGAATAATTAAATAGGTTAACAAAAGTTGTACACTAACCCACTGGCCTTAAAATCCCCCACCCAGCCTCATTCCATCCGTAAATCCACAAATTAAATTAAAAACATTTTTAATTAGCAATACCACTTTCATTGCGGTTCGCACAACATTTAATCTAAAATTTAAAATATTCAACACACAAAATTGAACTGTATAGATGAAGCGGTAGGGTGCAAATTGGGCTGTCGTCGGAAGTCAGGGGTGCACAACATTGGGAGCGCGAGTCTGCGCGTGTGAATTTTTTAAAAGATATATACAGAAGTGAGCCTCGCGCGATAATGGAGAGCCGACGCCATGCTGTAATTACACCGGCTGCTGATAGGCGCTCGAAAAGAGCCAGTTAAATATCGAGAGGCTATATTGACACTGATTATACACTCATTTACTTTTCAATTCAATTCAATTCAATTCAATTCAATTCAATTCAATTCAATTTATTTAATACCATGGGCTCACAAGGAGCACTTAGTCAAGTCAAATACTTAGATTTAATACATATCAATATCAAGTAACATTAAATCATGGAAAAGTGGTAGCTGCAATAGCATTGTCAAAAATGTAAAGATATAATTGTAATTAAAAATTAATATACCTAATAAATTTATATAATAATGTCAGAATTAAATGTCAATTTTCAACTGCGAAAATATTTTTGTCAGCAAAAGCTTCCTCTAGAGTATAAAAACTCTTATTAATTAATCGTCTTTTAATAAATGATTTATAATTTAGATCTGACATTATTTTTACACTGTTTGGTAACAAATTGTACAACTTTACAGAATTACAAACAAAACTTTTGGAGATTTTAGTTAGTCTTGTTTTTGGGACCAATAAGTCATTTTTATGTCTTGTATCGTAATCATGTCCTTCTTTAACATACTTGAAATTATTTAGGTATTGTTTTGCATAAACCAGATTTTGATAAATATATTCTCCAACCATTGTCAAAACGCCTATATCCCTAAACTTGTCCCTGCAGGATTCCAAAAACCGTAAGCCTAGTACATAACGTATAGCGCGCTTCTGTAACACAAAAACTCTGTTTGCTTCGGCTGCTCTTCCCCAAAATAGTATTCCGTAGGTCATAACGGAGTGGAAATAGGCGAAATAGACCATACGTGCGGCTGTTTCACCCCCTATCTCTCTAATTTTCCTTATAGCGTATGTTGCCGAGCCTAGTCTTTTTGTTAGTGTGTCAATGTGCACATTCCAAGTTAGCTTTGTATCAAGCCAAACACCTAGAAACTTGACTTTATTACTAAGAGTCATGCTCAACTGCTCTAATTTACCTTTCATAAGGCGTTCAGAAAGGTCATTCGGTCTATTGCTTAATGAGAATGGGGTTATGTTTGTTTTGTCTACGTTAAGAAGCATATTATTTACAGAAAACCAAATTTTTAACTTATCTAAGGATTCTATTATGTTATTACTTGCGATTTCATTAGTTGAGTCTTTAATAATCAAACTAGTATCATCAGCGAACAAAATAACATCTATATTGTCAAGTACTACAGATATGTCATTTATATATGTCAAAACTTTGTCACTTAAACTATCTGTTTTACATTTAATTAATGAAAAATCTGAAGCAAATTTGGTATTTATCGATTCCAGGAGTACAGAACTTCACCTTTACTCCCAAAGTATTAATAGCGAGCCAATACTCTTATCGCTCCATGGTTTGACGAGTGGCCGTAAACTCGTTCATTCAACAAAATCATTCAATTTGAACCGTGTTTTATTTCCACCTGTAAAACTTTTAGGTGCCAGTTTTACATTTGTAAAGAACTTATCCAGCAAATATCATGATCCATTATTTGTATGGAATATGTAGTCTCTACACGTGATTTTTTCCGCTTTGGTTGTACTAAGTACTACCATTTTCTAAAAGTACATACATACCAAAGAAAAAATTTCTGAATTTAACATACCACTTGCAAAAGAAAGCATAAGTATCATTTCATACCTAAAAAGCAGTTTTGAAATTGAAAGTTTGAACCTGTTTAGATTTTATTTTACTACGTAGGTATATTTTTGAGTGTGCGGTCTTGGCAAAAGCTGTGATGGATAAAAGTGTGGCACGGGAGTCAAGTTTATGGCGTGTGTTTGACCTGCTTGCGCCAGCACTGCAGGTGCTCTGTTTAGTTCTACTTCGCAATAAGCAGAGAACACTCACGTGCAAAACTAATGGGATTTCGAGATGTGCTAGTTTTGTAGTTTACTAGTTAGTTTATAGTTTTTGCGCAACTAATTGTTATTGTTGATCTTTCCTACCGACAACCATTAGGCTCAGCTTATGGTAGTTTTATCCTTTCCAAGGGATGCGCACGCTTATTAAAATTAACAAGCGCAAATGAAAATAACGCTCTACCTCACAAACCTCATGCTTCACCCCATTACGTAATATTATCAAAATTAAAATCTGATGGAACCTTTTAACCATAATGAAAATTCAGTTAGCGAAGCTCCGAGATAGCATGTACCTACGGCAGACACTCGAATCGCTTACAAAACAACAGATTTAATTTCCCTTATCTCCTCAGCTCTACCCACCGGGAATAAGGTCTTTTTTCTATTGTTTGAAGAAAGGGTTGAGATGGGTAAAAGGGGTGTAAGTTTTTACAGGCACACGATACCTGTTGCCGCAACTGTTATGGTCAATAAAACGAACAGTTCCGAGTAATGACGCGCACACTCATGAATTTATATGGTTTTGTCAAGAACCTGGAGTTTTGTTGAATTAATAAAAAATACTACCTTCACAACTTTGTACATATGTAACTGACTTTAGAGTATTATGACTTATCAACAAGAATAACAACGATCCAAATGTTGACGACGTGCACGACTCATACGTGGCAAATATCACTAAGTAAATAAGGTTGTCACTCCATAAACTTCTGGAATTGTATATATATTGTATTAATCCGAAATAACAATTTTCAATTCAAAAGTTCATTGGAGCAGTCCCCAGTGAACAAAGAAACCTTCAAGTAGTTTGTGCAGTGAAGAAAGTGTCGCAATTTACAAAGAGCCTTCAGGTACAGTCGGCGATGTAGATGGTGTTTTTCACTAATTCATTTATTCGTTTCAGCACTTAATTAACATAGAGAGGAAACATAAAAACTGGTTGTAAAAACAACAAAGAAAATAAATAACGGCACACAGCTTTAGCAAGCCTCAAACTAAGCAGATCTTTGAACCTACACTTGAATAAATTTTTGTTATATTCTTTTGTATTTCATTTTCTTATCTGTCTTTGTTGTCTCGGTATAGTAATGTAATTAAACAGTCCTGATAAAATAAGTTGCTTCCGTCGGGAAGTTCTGAAACTTCGCGTCGGTTTCAAAAAGTTTACACGTACGTAGTCATGGGAAGATTTTAAGCGATTGCACAAAAATAAAAAATACTACATAAGATTAGGGCATTAAGCACTCGGGCACAGCACTCGCCTGCTATAACAAAAGCGTGATCCGCGTGAAGTTTTGCCTCGGACTGTACTCTCTGAGAGCTTATAAATATTTCTTGTCATTATTTGCGCAGTACTTTGTTGCTAAGCATCTTATGTTCTTGTTAAAATTTAACTCTGGCTTTGAGCTCTCCTTAAAGCTTTGTAAGTTTAGTGTTTAGAGCAACTTGCGCTCTTCATTTACTTTAAGATCTAAATAACTACCTCCTGAAATATTGGAACAATGTAATTTTGTAAAGATATTTTGTAAGTCAGGTAAACATCTAGCCCCAAACTCAGCAGAAGCTAATGTGTCATAGGTGGCTGCAGTCCAGATGATTGTCATATTTTTTGGAAAACTTTTATTTCTTCTAAAGTAACGGCGATAGTTGTTGTAAGAGAATTGAATTAAAATCCTTCACTACCATACCTCAATCTTCATAGTACATAGCTAGTATTGGTATTGAGAGCCCTGGTGAAGTGATATCTATTATTATCTGCAGAAACTATTCATTTATCTTGTCTCTCATTCCGTCACCTCCAGCGACTCAGGGACATTGTAACGAAACTCATCGCTATAAAAACGGTTAGCTGCTTTTAAAGTCTTTGTCATGGCAAAAAGCGTCCACAAAATGGGAAAAACTTCCCAATTTCCCGCTAATTCGCCTGTTTCCCCACTCTCCCCGCGTTTCCCAGAATCATCCTCTAACTGCCGGGTTGTTTACTGCAGCCGGACACCTGACGGGACTTAATCGTGTAAGAGTGCTGCGTCACCGACCTCATTAGGATTCGCCCAGACTTATTTATAAACGGGACTAAATCCTGCTGGATACATCGCGTACCTACTCAATAGGTTAAAAACTAAATAAATAATGCTGGACAATCCACACAGCATCATCTAGCCCCAAGCTAAGCAGAGCTTGTGTTATGGGTACTAGATGACTGATATACGTTATACAATATTATTAAATAGATAGATATTTTTTATTATTCATAGAAAACGACCAGAACCCCTGAAGATATATCTGCAGATCATACAAAATTTGTCCCGAGGCGGGAATCGAATCCGCAACCTCCTGCGTCGTACGTGGACCTTCGCCCACCGCGCCACAGTGGTCGTCAATCAACTGAACATAAAAGTTACTCAAAACCCTTTAGTGGACTTAACTTAAACCTACTAAAGAATTTTAAGTAAGGCAGCTTTATCTTCGAAAAAATTAATGGTTAATTAATAAGCAATAGCCGTTAATAGTAAAATAATTAGTAAAAAGTCAATTTTCTTATCACATTCAACGTCTAAATAATTGTGTTGAAATGAAGTAGAGCTATGACGTAGCTTACTTAGCTTATGACCCGGCGAGCAGAAACTTATTTTTGGCTCCCATCTTACGTAAACTCGCAGACATTTACCAATAACCCGATTCGGGAAAATATGTTTTTCTTGTAAGAAAGTGTTTAGAACAAGCTAATGTTGCCAGTCATCGATGTTTCACCACGTTGTTACACGAAATAAAGCTGTTGGTCCAGCGTTATTTTCCTTAACATACGATCTTTTACTTTATAGAGAACTTTCTGACAGAGGAGACGAGTTACAGACGATTGGTCTCACGCGGCGCATCTCATAATAATTAGATAACAAATGTGGGAACAAATCTCTTGTTCACGTCAGTTCGACAGGAGAAAAAATATTGATGGAAATTGAAGACATTCAGTTTCTACTTAACTCAGGTGATTTCTTAGTCAAATAAAGAAAGGAATCGTAGTCAAAATCATTTGATTGCCTGTATTTCCTGATAAAATAATTTCCCTGAAAATAGCAAATCATTAAAAAAACAGATATTCGAAGAAAACATACCAATACTTTAGTAACAAAGGTTTATAAAGATAGTTAATAGTATACAAATATATATAATTTATTAACATAATAACGATTACAGATGACATAATGTTCCCTATTGCATGAGATATTTACATAATAATTACAGATAGTATGTAATCCGGTATCAGTATACAGCAGCTGCCTGCGGAGACACAGTAGTAGTATGTAAATAGTATGTAGGCGTGAGGGGACGTCATTGTTACTCCGTATATTTTACTCTAATTTCTTATTTTACGTTTAAATACTGTTTTAACCTTTGTGATAACGAAAAGCTTTAATTGTTTTTAAAATTTAGTTTTTTAAATTTTTTGTTTATGATTTATTTTTGCGTCATTTCAAAACGTATGTACATACATACCCCATCCAAATGTAACTATTGTTTAAGGACCCTCAATGTCTGCCAATAGAGTAGGTAACTATTGAATTGAATTGAGAAAAGACATCTCCACTGCATTAAACTTCTGCATTAAACTTACATTAAACTTCAGCATCCTATTCGCAAATGAATAAAAACATTTCCGTATGCCCCATTACTCCGCTATCCCCATTATTTCGATAAAATTGCGAATGTTATCGAAGCTTCGTTTGATGCTCCTTATCTTGCTTCTCTAACAAGGTGACGGGCAAAAGTGCTTGTCGGGCAAAGTTAGGAACCTGCTGCGTCGAAAAATCGCTTTTTAAATCGGCAGAAATACCTTGAGATTAAAGGAAATCACTGATTTCTTTAAAATCAGTTTCAGTTTTAGGGTTCCACCGGTGAAGCCGACCAATGAAAGAAACTCCATTTGTGTAAGCTTGCCTACCATAGAGATACAATGTTCGAGATTTCTAGGTAGACCTACTTATAGGTACGTACCTATAATGAACTACTTACTTTATTACCAATTTAAAAAATCGAATTTTTTCTGTACGGTTTGTAATAAAACTTGGCCTTCCTTCCCTCAACAGGTCTCAGGACACTCCAAAAACACCTGCTTTTAAACTAACTCCATTATTTGGTATCAATACCATCTTCCTCTGCAATACTGCATCCTAACACCAGCACATAAAGTTGAAATCACCTTGGCATTGCAAAGTGACATCCCTTAGGAAAGATCGCAACTTTGCCCACTTTGAGGCAAGAAGTGTATTAGTTCAATAAGTTTTCAAGTTATCTCGTTTTAAACACGTGCTTAACTATTATCAAACGTAAAACTTTGCTTTACGCTATAAAATGAGCTGTTTTACTTTAGAAATATAATTTTGTTATGCCGACTACTGTAAGAACTATGTAGTTCTGTACGTAGTGTTTATTTCACCTCATTCATAGTTTGCGATAATTAAGAAAATTTTACCAATATACTGGGTACGGCTGTTTATTAGATATTTTAGTCCCAAAACGTTTCAGAATCGGACAATAATCCCCTCAATACCCTTATAATGTCTCCGGCATATTTTTGTCAAGCAATTTCACGTGTCATTATCCATCCAAAACATCTCCCCTTTCTTTTTCTCCTCAGATTCCTGTATATTCCGTCTCTCTCTCTGAAAGCCGCAGTTATGCTGAATCACAAAGACCGTTCTAGCCGCAAATTCTTCCATAGCCATTACATTCCCACCTTATGTTGTAAAATAGGGATGTTCCGGTATACTCTGGAAATATCTGGGCCGAAATTTCTGAAAATTCTGTCCTGAAAATAATTAAAATTAAGCCTGAAAAGCAAGCCCGGCAGAGAATAATTGTTTCGGGGGTATGTACGTGTGGATATATACTGGTAAAGTTTTTGATAGCAATAAGTACCACATGACATAAGCACCCGAGAAGATGAAATAGAACGCTATACTGACTTAGTGTATTCTGAAGCCATTTTGATGGGTATGTATTAAAATGGCTTGAGAAGAAGTTTATCGGTCAAAGAGGTACATAAGTACCTTGCAGCCTGAAGGATGCTACCGACTTGACAAAGGCTTTCCATTGCGACCTCATCAAATGGAAACGTTAAATATTTGTAATTAATTTTAACTTTCATGATTGCTGAATGATGATGAACTTCAATGATGACGAATTCATTGGCTTTTTTCTCTATTGCAGCCTGGATAAGGCCTACAAGATGTCGATGCTGCATGCTAACGTTGATTCCTTTTTCGATCGATCTCTAGAGGCTTACCACTATCTAGATGAGGTTGGGTGGATTGTCCAGCATTATTTATTTATTTATTATTATCTTGCTACGGGCATTTCCGTTTTCCCCTCCCTAGCACTAACCGTCTCGTATCGACGTTCATTAAAATGCCTACACACAGTTGGCATTACCGCAATGTGGTTCCGCTCATCCAGGATTTTCAGGGTTCCGCAATTGTTTGCACACATGTAAACCAGGTTAGTTGCGCCCAATGTTCCGTGGCTCTTTTATTTCTATTAAAGGCTTGTGATTCAGTTGTCTACTGTTTTAGCAGCACGTAGCATTAATGTCTTTAGATCTAGAGTCTATAACTACTTTCTTTCGCAAGAATAATTTGGTACGTTCTATATTTAGGTATACATAGTAATATATTTTTTATTATGTAAGTTTTACCATCTATGAGTAATATATATATATTTTTTTTTTTTTTTCTGGTAAAGTATATTTATTTATTTTTATTTTATTTATTTATTTAAATAGTGTTGTATTTATTATATTAATGTCATGCACTATTGATTGTAGTACAGTTTTCTATAATTTTAATTACCTAGCACTACCTTTAAACTTTTGTCCACACTACCCAAAGGTTAGCAGGTAGAGAATGCTATCTAGCATTATGTTCGCCTTTGTACAACTTTTGTGCAATAAAGTATATTCTATTCTATTCTAGCATTCCGCTCGGGGAACATGTAGTCTGGTGTAGCTTGGTGCAGGTACAAACTGAACTAGTAGTGCCGGGTGGTAGGGGCAGTTCAGACCATGCTATATTTTGGTCTGTTTAGCTTTCGTTTCAGGGCAATGAGACGTACACTTTGTAACGCTTGTTTTTGACACCATTTAGACTTGAGGACTTATTATTGGCTGTGTGCATAAGCTTCCGATAAACATTTTTGAGAACCATTGCAGTCTTACCAGAGAAAAACATAGAATTAACAGTATTGAATAGTAGATACAGCCTTAAAATGTGACTTATACGTCTCATTTTCCTATTCGTATCAATCATGCCAACTCATATATCGATTCATTTTTGGCTTTAAAATATATAAACTTTTTGAGTAACACTATTTTAATACTGTAACAGCACCGCGTTTTAGGATTGCTTGAGATTGACGTGTTTCGGGTAGACTGAGTAAGTCGTAGAGTACAAAAAAAAAACATGGTAAAAGTACCATTACTATACGTTCACATAAATTTTATACACCGATTAGTAGTAACGTCCATTGGTAGGTAAACATAACAAAACATAACTTTAATACGTTTTTAGAGATCTTGTAGAGTCAGTTAACTACTCGCTAACCAACCAAAATAAATCTCCGAAATAAGTCTAGCCACAGTAAAACCGCAGCCGGTACAAAGTGAGCTCAGCCTCAGTATCTCATACTATTAGTCAGATTCGGATCCTCTTTAATGTCAAAGCTATCAAAGAAATGCATAGATCGCATTACGGCCCTTGTGGCGAGAGGACTTAGTTAGTCCGCCTGTCGGCAATGAAGCGCGCTGGCCGAGGGGATCTTTATCCCGATTAAGGTCGTAGTTATTTTGGGTGAATTAAGTAAGTTTTTATCTATGCTGTAAAGCTTCTGTACTGTTTATCGGATAAATTAGGCTTAACTAGAACCTCTTCCGCTAAGTTACGGCATTCCCTGCTTTGAATGTAACCTCGGCTGCAAAACCTCCCTATCTTTTTATTCGCCATTTTGGGTAACATCCATAAAAAACCCATCGTGCATAGTGCTCAGTGATTGGAGCTCAACTTTGGTTTTGTATGCAAATGAATCGCGCAGCCAACAAACCGCCTGCCCGTTATGTCACTGCAACTTTATCAATGCGACGAGCCGGTTGCGGTAATCATTTTATAAGGCACCTTCGCCAACGTTCCACGTGTATTGTTGAAGACATTAATTATGAATGTAAGCGGGTTAACTACGAACCTATTTTATGTTGTAAGAACACCAACGTTAATTTTTTGTATAGGACATATTTTAGAGGTCTGACAAACAAAGAAAAAATCAAATGAATAAGCTTGTTAGGTAATTCAATAACAAGTAAGCTACTTAATTAATAACACTCTGGCCAGCCACTACTAACTTGTTGCTACGACATTTTTGGCAGCCTTTCAAGAAATAAGCTTTTGCGCATTTAAGCATCAGACATCTAAATACTGGAAAACTGTGTGTTTATTCGTCCCTAATACAACATGTACCGGCAATTTGAAGGAACACGCATAATCCGCCCTTTCTGATGACCCAACTTGGGCAGGAGCCCTTTTCCAACTTTTTTAACCCTCGGAATTTATTTCGTTTCATATATATTTTGAAGGGATGATTTAGGATGGAGGCTTTTGGTATTATTTTGATTGTTATTTGAAAAGCAGAACCATTTATTTATCCATGGATTGGAACCAAACACCCGGAGACGCAAAATTACCGAACCGTACAACAAAGAGTAAAAGCTCTTTTGCGACCATGGCTTTGAAAGTAAAAGTGGCTCTCGCTCTACCAAGAGGCCTGAATGCCAGTAGGACATTTTGGAATTCTCCCCGATATACCCGCAGAGTTCTAAACCCTGTATGACTTATAAGTATGTAAACAGGACGGCCCGCGCCCCCACGTCGGAATCTCAACTCAAATAATTCATACGTTCCTTCAATACCAAGACATATTTACCTTATTCCAAAGGCTTAAGAATCAAATTGGCTCTTTGTGGCAAGTCTGAAAGCTCTTTATACAAAGCCAACATCTTTTCGTTAAAGAGTGCCCTTGACCCAGCCGAGATCTAGTAAACAAAAGATATATTTTTGCAAACTTTCAAAACCTTCAAATTAGGTTTAAAGAGGTCCGGAAGCTTCCTACTTGTTTTTGATTATGGGTCTTAATTTTCAGACCCCGTTTGAGCGCAATTGAGGCTTTATCTATCTTGTATTATCCTGTGTTGATTCCGCATTTTATATTCTGTCTATTATATACAGAGAAATAAAAATTAATAAAAAAAAGTTAAAAAAACGGTTCGTTAATGATTTATATGAAGCAGACTGCCAACCAACCAATATCCAGTTTTAAATCCAATGCTTAAGTTTTTTACGGCGGAAAGTTTCAATAAGCGATTTCTATTTCAAAGTTCAGAATCTTCACGTTACAAAATCCGATTTAAAAATCACCTGTGACGCGCTTGGCTTCGGAATCGCTTTAGAAATATTTGATTTCAGGAAAACTAGAAACTGTTTTCCAAATGAAATATCTTATAAGCTCTATGCTCGGGCTTCTACTGTACAAGGTACTTCCATGCCATTGCCCATCTATCATCATCCTTGACAACTCAATCTGTAAGGCAAAGAAATAGCGAAAAGTTAATATTTAAAAGTACGATTTTTATTCACTAATGTGCTTTAGCACTATGCCACGTGTATTCGCATTTATTTATAAATACGAATAGACACACTCATTGTTAAAAGGCTACATACAAGCCTAAGTATTTCACGAAATCTTCAGGCCAGCTTTCGTTACAAGCTACCAAGTGGCTGTTTAAGGCAGGTATTTCCAGACCAAAAAGATTCAGAGACCCAAAGAGGCTGAGACAAAGAGGCGAGCTTCTTTGTCGCGCGTCGCCTTACGACAAGCTTTGTCGATTGTCGCTGCTATCTTTGACGACGGGATTTCGTGTTCCAAACCATTGAATTCTGTTTCGTTTTGTGTTATATTTGCTATTTTAAATGTAGGTGAACAATTTGTGAATACAATAATGCATTTCATGCTTTACCAGAGATTGCTTTGAACTGGCTTATATCTAAAACACTACCAGCACATATGAATAAACTTCAAGGACTTATATAGAATAAAGTTCCAGCTTTCTATTTCGCAGAAGTATCAAACCCTCAATAACTCCCTCATTTCTCAATCCCAAATTTCATCAAATACCATTAACATCTGAAGACAGAAAATCCCCAAAGCCGATATAAGGTGATATCTGTCATGACATCCTCCGCGCCGTGACCCGTTCGGGACAGTCCGTCTCGCGGGACAGTTGCATGAATACGAACGGACTTCCGAATGCTACCGCTGCCGCGCCTATACCAATATTGAAAATGATAATGATGTTATTAGTTCTGTAGTATTAGTGCTATGTTACATTGCTATTCTATGTACATGAATCTACAAGCTCTAACATCTTATTTCTAAAGATAGAATGTATTGTGAAGATCACAATACATTCTATCTTCTTTCTCTCCTGATCTTTGTAAAATTTACTGGTTTCTCTTTTTAATTCTTACAAGCTCAATATTTTATACATTTTCAATTATTAGATATACCTGTAAAATAAATGTTATGATATAAAACTAGCGGAACACAAGGAATCGTACCTACGATCCAGTTAAAAAGCTTCAGAGAGCATCTTTAAATTTTTCTCAAGCAAAAATTGTTCAATCTTCCGTTCCATTCTTTGTATGTAGGTAGTAAAAAGTATAAAACAAAATATCGTTTGAAAACAATAACAGCGTTCAATAGTTCATCGATCGATCATTTATCACATCATCGCGGTAATAGAATGCTCCTGCAGGTGTCGGAACGTCGAGAATTTTGCGGGATTCTTGGGGATTCTCGGGATCGGCGCGAACACCGGGATTACCTATCTGGGACAATCTCGTTCTCAATAACATTTTTTTCGTAGGGCAGCTCAGGCGGCGTCTGGCTCAGATACTTTTACATTTTCATAACATACATTTCACAAAAGGTCCCGTCTACTACCAATCGCATCCACGCTTTTATTTGACTTCTTATTCTAGAGCTAGAAGCTGTTGTTTTCGAGTAGATATTGAAAAACAATAATGTAAAGTGAACGAGCTGTTTTCTCGTGTAGTGGGTATGTTCGAGCCAATTTATTTTCAATAACTTTTGTCTAGGATGGAATAGAGAGTGTGCGCGGCCGATAGCGGGGTAGGGCAGGAAGTCTATAGGTACTGAACCAAATGGAATTTTGAATGAGTTCCTTGCCTAATAAATCTGCTACCCACGAAAAAACGAGAAAAGTTTCGTTATTTTTTCTAATAATAAAAGTATTCAACATTTTGTGAAGGTAACTTTGCTATACTAACGCTTTTACGTAATCCGTCTCGAAGTTTTAAAAGGATTTTGGAGTTGACCTCAATTTTGTGATAACTTTGTAATAAGCAAAATTTAACCTTTTAACTTTCCTATAAGACCTCTCCAAAGTACAAGGAATATTTACATGTACTTTTTCGTTTATTCTGATGTATGTAAATTGCCCGAAACCCCTCCTACTAATAATGAAAGTTCCCAGAAAATTACCTGAAAAATGTAAGACAAAGCAGTAATTCCTGTTTTTTTTTTTGTTTGAAGGGAAGGTTTTTAATATCGACAATTATTATCGTTTGAGGAAGCGGGAATTTATTAAAAAATAACTCTGATGTTAAAGCGTTTTAAACGAGGAGCAGGTTAGGGTTAAGTTAAAAGAAGTTGCGGGAAATGACCGAATGATGAAACAGTTCTGAACTACACAAAGTTATTTTATCGCTCCTATTGGTAATAAAATAATAAGTAAATCTAAGCTCATTAAACAATAAAATAATAAATAAATCTAAGCTCATTAAACAATTTTGCGTTGTACTATAGACAATACGATAGTTTTATATTTATATTGAATTCGTTTTTGACAAATTCCTTATAATGTAAGCGGGTTAACTACGAACCTACTTTTTTTTAAAAGAACACCAAATAATGTGAGCGCATTGAAGCGATACGAGCGCGTCGTGAGCCGCACTCACCCTGATGAAGTCTCTCGCTATGGGATGAAACGTTGGTGTTCTTCCAACACAAAATAGGTTCGTAGTTAACCCACTAACATTCATAATGAATGTTGCGTTGTTTATTTTGTAACAAATTCTATGGAATATTGTGAAGTATGTTGCGACCGTATATATCAAATGTAAAGTCCGCCCATGACTCGGGCCCAGCCGGCCGGGCTCCGGGCTATGCGTTTACAGGCTGTCAAAGAGATCCGCTCCCGGCTTCAGTAGATAGATATTAAAATACTTTTCATTTTCACGCATACCTCAATTGTACATGAACCGAGGTGAAGCATTGTTTATTTTAATAGCCGACAGTATTTTGTTAAAAGTGATTGACAGATGCTTGATGGGTCATTGTGTAAGTTTAGTTTCTTTCTCTATTGAAGAGCTTCTCGTTTTTGAACTTTTATATACCTACTTAACTGTATAACTACTTATATACACTCACACAATATATGGGATTAGATTTTTACGGAACCTCATTAAGAGCTACCTCGGTACATTTTACTTTGTCTTACTCACACATGGGTCAAAAAAATAGGAAAGTCCACCTCCACCTCTCTATGACGACCACGACCACACTGTCGAAAGTGTAACGACTGAGAAGAATCTTTATTTGTTACGTTCTGTAATTATTTATTTAATATCTTGACTAGTTTATATGTATGCATTTGTTCTAACTTTGGACTTCTTTGCGAACGTAGAGCGCATCTTTATACTTACGTAGGTTCCAAACCTACCCTTATTGTGTCGGCACAACCACATTTACAGTTCAGCTACTACCAATAGGCACTCCACTTATTTACCAGGGGAGGGTGCGATGAGCAATCCATGGAAAAATCACATTGACAGCGACGCAAATCTGATTTTCTACTCAATTTATCACTTCTACGTGCTTTCACCTGAAAATGATCTCGCACTTTTATAGTTTGTTCTAGTGGCTCCATTCATTCTTGTCCTCGGGCGTCGTAATAGCAATAACGGCGTTATGAGATATAAATTCACGCGAACGTCTTACGTACAGAAACGGAAGATTTAAATATGCTACATTATCTATTTACCTCTTACTAGTTTCATTTGCTAACTAAACGTCAAATGAACTCAGTTTAAAACAACGTATCGCTAACGAAACTGAACTATTCTTCAACCGTAACCACATTTAGGCTAACAATGAATTTTGAGCTTAAAATCATAGCGTAAGGGTTGTCTGTAACCTATTTAAGGGGAGGAAGCGAGCCGAGAGTGTTAAATATTTATAGGGGCTCCTGAGCGCGATCTGCCCAGGTCAGGTATGTGGCGCTCCTCGGCTGCGGCGGCGCCTGTGGGCCCAGCTGTGACCTCTTATTTAACTTGCACTTGTAAATAGTTTTAACATTATGAGCACATTTTTTCTAATTAATCAGACATTTTGGTCTCGACATCGATAGAGTAAAAAGTCGATGCGCTAAGGTTGTGATTTATTTTTGTGTACAGCGTAACTCCGAAGGAGTAATAAGCAGTGATAAAATAAATTTAGACTTGAGAGACTCCAAAGCGAATTTCTGTTACCTCGGCACAAAGACTCTATAAAGACCTCTACTGGGACAGAGCTTAACTAAGGCAAGGTAGGTACCCTACGGTGTCGCAAGCGACAACATTTCATTCAAATTATGTTATATTTATAGAAAGTAGAACGTTCTATATATAATTCAATTCAGTAGCATAGCTTATAAAATAATACTTTTTATTTATATTGTTGGTCATAATTTTAAACTTCGATAAAGGAGGAGTTTAAATTCAACTGCAATAATTTTCAGATTCTTGTTTCCAAGGAACGTCAAGTACCAGCAAATATTGTAAATTCCTGAATACCAGGACAACTGTTTCTTTAAGATTTGTAAAACTTCAATGAAATCTTGGCAAAGTTATGCGCCGGAGGCAGACACATATATAAAATAAATGTCAAGTTTGTAGGACACACCGCGTCCACCCACGTTCCGGACGGAATAATTACGTGAACGCAGTGCTCTTTGTTCTTACATCTATTACGTCCCGTAGAACGTAAAGACATGAAATTAAAAGTGCTACACTAAGGTCACTTCCACAGACTTCCTATAAACGCTATTCGTAAGATAAATAAGATCTCTGTAAGGATCTCTCTTAGAAAAAAAGCTAAATAGGTTGAATAAAATAACTTTGTGTTTTCTACAAAAACTGAAAACCGACTGAATATCTGAATATTTACAAGTAACTATAGATTTCCTTCACTGATTTTTCGAGTTCAGATTACAGTTTTTTAAGCAAGGTTTGAATAGTTATCCATCGGGAATTATACACGAGAATACCTCGGGATCATCATCAACAAAATAGCGAAAAAATCAAATATACATTTTACCCACCTATATTGTCTATATTTATATTATACTAACAGTATAAAGATAAAAGATTATTGATTTGTTTGTTTGAATTGGAGGCTCTCAATATAATCCCAAACTACTAAACCGATTTGAAAAATTGTATAGAAAATTTTCTATAAAAAAAGTTTGGGATCCGTATGAAACCTTCAATAATGAATTCCTACGTTTCGGTGTAAAAAGTTATAAAATTTTAAGTTGTTATAAATAGTCGTGCAAAACCGGGGCGGACCGCTAGTTTTAACTAAGTAAATCATAACAATCAGCTGGTCAGGAAATTATCAGAAAACTATTTAAGCTGAGAGTGGGAAATAGAACGGTATTTACGAGTCGGGCCTCGCGCGGAACTCTTTTATTGAGGGGCTGCGGGTGCGGGGGTCGGGGAGGTGTGAAATGTTTACTGCTTGTTTACCTACCACTTCTCTTGGATATTATTTTTCTATCAATTTGTTATACTCTTCGGGAGGTATGTTGAGTCGTATTTTATGAGTATCTAAGTTTCGCGTGTCAGCAGTTATTAAAACATATATTCGATGCCTGGGATAAAGCAAAAAATGCTATTGGTATATTTTGTGACCTTTCCAAAGCTTTTGACTGTGTGGATCATGGTACTTTAATTATGAAGTTGAAACACTATGGAATTAATAACAAGGCACTGGACCTTATGCAATCATATTTATCTGATAGAGTTCAAAAAGTTGATATTGGTAAAGAAAGATCTAGGGGTTCAAAGATTGAATTAGGCGTTCCGCAAGGATCAATATTAGGCCCATTTCTATTTTTAGTCTATGTAAATGATCTCCCTTATTTAGCGAAAGATTTTTGTGATATAGTCTTATTTGCTGATGATACCTCGTTGATTTTTAAAGTTGACAGAAACAAATATAATTATGACGATGTAAATACTTCTCTTTCACAAATACTAGATTGGTTCACCGCCAATAATCTTTTACTCAATGCTAAAAAAACCAAATGCATAAAATTCATGTTACCAAATGTAAGAGAATTCCCTACTAAAATTACGCTAAGGGATGAGATAGTTCCTCTTGTAGACTCTACCATTTTCCTAGGGCTACATATTGATTCCTCTCTGCAATGGAGACCGCAAATTGATGCTCTCGCAGGCAGACTTAGTTCAGCAGCCTATGCAGTTCGAACAATAAGATATATTACCGATGAAGATACAGCTAGGCTAGTTTATTTCAGTTACTTCCATAGTATTATGTCCTATAGTATTTTGCTATGGGGACAGGCGGCGGACATACAGACTATCTTTGTACTTCAAAAAAGGGCGATCCGTGCAATTTATAAATTAAAGCCACGCGATTCTTTGAGAGAATTATTTAAAGAAATAAATATCTTGACAGTAATATCACAATACATCTATGAAAATTTAATGTATACGCATAAAAACAGAGACAACTTTTTGAAAAACTGTGATGTTCACGCTAGAAATACCAGAAACAAAAACAAATTACTTATACCATCGTACAGATTACATAAGGTATCGAAGTCATTTATGGGAAATTGCGTGCGCTTCTATAATAAGCTTCCATCTGAAGCAACTGAGCTCCCTATTCGTAAATTTAAACAATACATAAAACAAAATCTTATTAAGAAAGCATTTTACTCGATAGATGATTACGTTAACGATAATAATGCTTGGCCAGATGTCGCTCCATTCCACACCGACAATAGCATGTAAGAAATTGAATGTTGGGATTAGGTTCGATTCGTGCGTCGTCTTTTGGAGTAAACAACCAAATGAGTGCCGATTCGTGCGTTCTGCTAGGCAGCGTAAAAAGTACCTAAACCTTTTGGTTCGATTCGTGCCTCGAGTATGTATTAATATCTTGAACAAGTAAAATCATCGATATAGATAAATAAAACAGAAGTGGCAAACGCTTAAAATTTTTAAATCACATTTATTACCTATCTGGTTAGTCTGGTTAGCCGTAGCTACCTGCGTTGCACTGATAAGCCGGCTGGCCGCCGCCACTCGTAAAACAGCTATGAAACAATAGGGATTAGTAGGGTTGTTTCACTCACACTCTCCGTACTTGCAAAATTTTTGTTTGGCCTAATTAGTCATTTGCAAAACAAGGAAGGAAGATGAGACGTCTCTTTACTCGCGAAATTATATATCCTGCATTATGGCGGATTCCGGGCCTAGCACATTGACTACGCAATCATTAAATCAAGTTACTGTTTTCACGACCGAGCGAAATAAAGAGTGTATAATTGTGGACAATTACAAATACCATTTTAAAATTGAAAATAAAGATGGAACAAAGAGGTGGACCTGTGTTGATCTCATGTGTAGTGGTTCTATTACAACAACTAGTGCTTATACAATTGTGAGACAAGGAAAACACACGCGCAGCTGTGAAATTGACCCGTGCCTCATAGAAATTGAGAAGAAATTACAACAATGCAAGCAAAGATTTTCTACTGATTTCGGATCTACATCGAAAATATTTGAGGAATTTTATTTTTTACTATAATTTATTTACTAATCTTTAGTTATAATTACAATATTAGCTTAAAGACAAATAACTACTAAGACTGATTACTGTTAAACTCGTTGATTGTTGATAATTAGTTGTAAAAAGCTGATTTAAAATTTTTATTCAGTGAATGTATAGATTACAACGAAACATTACACAAAAAATACTGTGATAAGAATAAAAACAATGTCAAGAGTAACTTTTTCAATATTTTGGTGTTTTTTATTATTTTAACTGATATCTACTTAAATACAAAAGGACAGGTACAGAATTTTGTTATCAATATTTCCTTTAAATTAAACTTAGATAGCTTAATAGTAAACGCCATCGCATTTTCATCACATTTTATCCATAGGTATATATTTAAAATAAACATTTTATTTACACAAACTCTTATTTTTATTGCAAAGCCACAAATATAGAATGAATTATGAAAGGTACCTTAAATAACTATAATGGGACATCTGAATCTTTAGCTACTCTATGGTTAAAAATTAGTTGTAAATAAATATAATGTACTCGAGGCACGAATCGAACCAAAAGGTTTAGGTACTTTTTACGCTGCCTAGCAGAACGCACGAATCGGCACTCATTTGGTTGTTTACTCCAAAAGACGACGCACGAATCGAACCTAATCCGAATGTTGTGCTTAGCTTCATATATGTATTAAATAATTATTGACATTATCTAAATCATTTTAAACTTAGATTTAGATAGGCAAAAACAAACATTGTATTAGACACATAAGTTATATATGAATGTACTAGTGGTTTCTTTTTCACTTCTTCCACTAGTGGACAAAAAATTGAAGTGAAGAGAAATCAATAACATATTTATTTCTTTTTTATAATAATTAACTGTATAAAATTTGACTTGTCTAAGTGCTTATTTTGTAAGCCTAAAGAAATAAAGTTATTGAATCTGAATCTGAATCTGAATCTGCCCCTGATAAAATGTCTGGGGAAATAAACAGCACAAACTTTTCGCAGGTATTTGTAGTTGTTGTATTTATTTGATAGATTGAAAGAATAATTTGTTTTGAAAAATATTAAAACTGACTCCTTAATTTAATACAGTTTTAAGTGTCGAGGGACACAAAATGTATTTAATATCTTCTATATTAATTAATTATGTTCCAACCCATTCTTTGTTGGGTCTTTTTTATTTGTTGCCGTATTGCTGACCTTTGTTATATACATAGTTTGTTTTGGTTATTTAGATGCCAATGTATACTCGTCCTAAGTGAACTTATTTGTTTTTTTTTTATAGATAGATATCTTTATTGCCCCTTACATATAAATAAAACTGACAGTAACTACTAATTAGATCTAGTCTGGCACAATCGGCGGTCTTATCGCGGAAAACGGTCTCTCTCATGCAATCTGTAGATGTTCGTTAATCATCAGTCAAAATATACATGCAGCCGAACTTCCTCTCTTCTCGAATTCGGTTAAAACAGTTAATAAAACAGTTTGGTCATGAGTTTAAAAATAGGTACTTAGTTATATCTTTTAAAGTAGATAAGGAAGGCCAACTCTAGGCCTTTCTTCAATGCTTTCATCTCTATCTTATCGGACATCACGTTTTCCATATTATTTGTGTCGTTTACCTTTAAGAAACATACAGTAAAGCACTTAAAGCATCATAAAGCATCAGCAGTGTATCTCGATACATTGACAGCTGTCGACTTGTCAGTCTGTCAGACCGGTGTACATCAAGCAGACCTCTCTCATCAAGTATGCATGGCTTCCAGCGAGGCCGAATTTTGAATCAAATTATTTTACTTCATATTCAAATGAAGTAGGAAGTAGGTTTTTCTAAACAATATTCAATTCATCTTCAATTAACGCGTCAGACCATACTCTAAGTAAATCAGGAGAAAAAAATATATTACACATAATCTACTTTAGCTCTGTAGAATTTTAATATGTAATTTGTTGCCGTAAAAAGCTACACCTCCAATAAAACTCTAGCACTGTTGACATTGCGTTTACGGACATTTTTTACAAAATGAGGGTAAAAAATATAAGCAGGGGTCAGCGGATAAAAGACAGGGGACAAAACATTTCAGGAATGGTTCCGTCGGTTAGGTTGTCTCGCGTGAAACAAGAACGGATTTTCATAAGAAAAACAAGGGAGAAGAAAAGCCTCCCCGCTTTTGGATTTACCAAAAGTTTATGAAATAGCTTTTACAATAAGATTTATGTGTGATTCAATGTTTTTAAGAGGTCGTTCGTCTTTTAAAATGACAAGATGTCAGTTAAAACGGCTTTCATGGGCTTTTGTAGGATTTTTGCAGGTACTCTACTCAAGGCGTAACTCGTACGTGTTGCATTGATTAGATTTCATACTCTAGGCTGTAGTAGACGAGGCAGAGAAGGGGCACTTTCTTTAGTAGCTAGTCTAAACGACATTTTATCTACGTGAGTAGCAAGCATGTTTCGTATGTTTATGTGTACATAGACGATGCACGTAACTACTTGTTTATTAAGCCGGTAGGAAATGATCTAGTACCTACCTAGAGACTGAGAAGACTCGCGACACTGATTATGAATAGCTGTGCTTAGTAATGTTTTACTGATGTTCCTTTGTTCTGCTTTCCAAGAGAAAATCATTTAAGTTTCGTTAATAACATTTGCAGTCAACCTAATTGTTCTAATTGTAAATACTACTATTTTAATTAGGTTATGTTATTTTCTTTGTAAATAAATCATTGAACTCTTGAACTTCAATAGGCCATAATTTATCAACAAGCAATAGAAGTGTCATTCCCTGTCAGTGTAACCCTGCCCTACACAGGCATTGTTGTGGAACGGAACTAGCAGTGGTCAAAGTTACGGGACACGCGACCGACGAGGAACTGCTTCTTGTGTTACTCGTAGAACATTAAATTACTTTGTTCTAGGCTAGAGGAGTGTATATTGATGTGTACATTACAGATGTGGTCTCATAATTTTATCGACCTGCCACTAATTACTATCGGTTCAAGTTTGCTCAGTAGTTTAATGTCGTAGGTTATTCTGTGGTTCAACGCAATTACCAACCTTATCGGTAAGTAGGGAAAGATTGAATTATTTACTCCCAAATTTTTTTATTTGTAATTAACGTTTGTAGGTACATTATTGATATGGCACACAAAGCTACCTGATTTTGAGGAACATGTGGGAACACATCACCTCGAATTCATTCACTGAATCAGATTTTTCATAAAGTCCCTTTATTAAGGGCTTCAGGACTGTAGTACTTACGTACGTACACGCTATACCTGCACATACATATATTTACCTAGGGCTTGACATCTGGCGCGTTATATTTTACGGCCGATGGCGCCTGTTACGGCCATTGTAAGCGCGATAAAAAATAACAGTTTTCACAAAATGACCCGTAGCTTTAGCTCAATACAACCAAGTATAGAATTGTATATAACACTTTACTTTGAGATAACTATGTTTCGATCGTTAGGTTTTGTTTAGGACATTGATTAAGATTAAAGAGTAGCAGTTACTTTATTAAATGAATATTTTTAAACCTTCGCGATCTGAACACATAATGATTAGTGGGTACTATTTAAACGGGTATTTATCGCGTTTTTTTTTTTCTCGACATTTCAACAGGTTTGCACTCTATCGTAGTCACGGGATGACTGCTAAAAAAAAACGCGATTAATACCCGTTTAAATAGTACTAATCATTATTTATTAAATGTTTTTAAGGTGGAATATATAAAAAACTATCTAAGATCACAAGTTTAAAAATGTGCGATTGTTCGTATAGTCGAGTTCTAAAGGTTTTTTTTTTCTTTTTCAGGTAAGTAAAGAGTAATATGTTCACCAGTTTCTTCTATCCACGTAATGGTAAGTTTAAATCTTAACAAAAAAATACGTATCAAAGTAGCTGCTTCTCTTGTAATATAGATGCCAAAAGAGTAGAATACTTAGGTAAAAACAATGGTACTTACTCTTTTTGTAAATACATTGGTATAATTTTGGCATTGTAAACAATATCACGAGTATTGTCAATAAAGTGGTTTTGCTAGAATGTACACGTGAAAGTATAATCTAATAAAGTAATAATGACGTATATTTCGTATACCAACAGACATTTTGTCGTAGCAACCGGAAGCGAGCAGGCTCACATGACGTCATCAACGTGACATGCTCGCCTGATTAAAATGATATTGGCCTCCGAGCTGAGGCTTCATGAAAATGATTCCCTATAGACCGTAGCCTGCGAAGTTGGCCTAGCTAAAATACCAAAATGATTACTTTAAACCTTTTTATGAGATTGATAGGGACAATTCTTTGACATACTGACAGACAAAAAGACAGCAAAGGTTAAGGGAAGTACCTTTTGGGTACGAAACCGAAATAGTAATGCCAAAACCTATAATGTTGAACCTTTTTTTCTGTTCCGCATCATCAACAATCTAACACGGCTTACTTCCGACAATCCTTAACAAACAATTGTTATCATTGTACAAAGTTATTGTATGAAAAAGGGTAAATGAGATTGCCTCCGCACATGTTGACAGAATAAACAGAACCTACCTGATTGGCTCATGTACCTCATGTACTCATAGGGGACGCCGCTGATTAATTCGCGGGTACTAATTATCCGGGGAATTCCATTTGTTTTGTGGTAGAGAATTGCCAATAGTAAAAATGTGTATATTTTATGGTTTTTCCTAATGTATTTAAAAATCTACATTTTATTATATTATTATCTGTCTTTATATCCTCAGATAATTTAAAAGGAACATGATGTGAATACCAATTTTTATACATGCGTGATTCCCCAACCGTTGAAAAGAACTTGTAGTAATATTTCTACAAAAACTTGACAACCATACAAATAATAACATTAACTTGTGGTTTTACTTTCAAGATGAATAATTTCCAGCATTTTCATACAAAATGCGACTCTACGACCCTTGCATGAAGTCTGAAATATGTTTGTAAATCCTCCCAAGACCCGCAAAATGGCCCTCATTGTACCTGCCTTGCCTGATCACAGACAAGTATACATTGTGGAAGTCGAGCGAAATTAAGTAAATCATGAGAGATTTTATTGTGTTTGTTCTTTGTTTTCCAGATTTTGGTCTGGTTGATGGGTATTTATCCATATTGTTTTTTTTTTAATTATTGCTTTTTTAAGCAAATTTTGAAAATGTAATGTAATTTTGAGAAATATACAATAAGTTCTCAGAGATAAAAAAAACAAAATATAAATTCCTTGAGAGTTTTTCATTAACCAAGCATAAATTAATTGTTTGCGAATATTTAATGTCTGCACTGTATAATGCTAACCACTGCATAATGCAGTGGATAATCCGACCAAAATTTTAGGATATATATCTCTTATCATTCTCCTACTGGACACTAAATAAACTAAACTTCTAAGAGTTTTTACTTCAACTTGTAATCTACTACCTACCATCCTTAATTGAACCTGGTAAAATGATGGTTGACATTTAGTTATGTACCCAACCTTTCTTAGCCCACAAAAAAGACACCTTCTGTATCCTCCATCTTATAGAGTGTAAAATAGTTGCCGACAGCTCGCACTCGGATCTTCATCTGTACGTACGAGTATGACAAATTACAGCGGATACGATTAATGGTTATATGACGTCACGGATTTACGGGAGATAATGGACGTGATGTATGGATGCTGTGTATGAGCGATTGTTTGAGGCTATTAGTTGTACCATGGGTTGTCTTTATGGACACAAATGATGCTCACAGGAAATTAATGTATCTATCTTCTTATTAGAGGGTACAGTTTGTTAGGCTTTTAATAGAACTCCTTATCTGTGGTTCCAGAGATATATTTCTATTAAAACGAACTACTTCGTGGGTCAATTCACTTTCGAAAGCTGTAATTCTTTTAATTCATAAACCCATAATAATGTATGTATGTAGGTGTACCGTATTGACTAAAACTAAAAAATAGCAATAGCCATAAGTGAATGCGATGCAGACACTTACAGATTCGGTACGAGATGAAGTTTTAAACATAAGAAATTTTTTACTAGCAAAGTAGCTGTAACTACCAATCAATCAAAACATTTATTGGCACACAGCGGGTAACAAGTTGGTATTCTCTGATCAAAAGGCCCCATGAGATGACTTACCAATTAATATGCTGTGAATGACATATATAATTATGTCCAGTGGAATCGCGTTGGCTAATTAAGATGATGAATAGGTTTACAGTCGAGTAGTAACCTCTATTGTTGAGAGTATTTCCTCCACTTGTCTGATCACATACTTAGAGTTGTAAGCTGATCGTTAAACGCTTTAAGATACAAAACAATAAGACAGTCAAAGGTTTTAATCTGAGATGGATTCGGAGCTGGAGGTGTCCGACTCCTTGGAGCGCACTCGGTACTCGTAGAAGAAGTGGACTCCGACCGGGTGGATCCTGGAGCTGTTCTGGCAGCGGTGGTCGTGGATCTTCACGAACACTGCGGTAGCACGGGACGATTAATAAAGGATATTGATTAATATATTCAATCAATCAATATTCAATATTGTATAGTATTCAATCGTTCTTACGTCGCGTCGGTAAAATTACTAAATTGATCAACAAGTAATGTAACATTGCTGCATAGTACGAGTAAATCATATAATATTACATTAATACTAATGGTAAAAAAATACTTAATTGGTTCTATAATTAAACTGTGGCAGTATTAATTTTTAGAATTTACCATACTGTGGCAAATAGTCACCAAAGCCACTAAACAAAGAAGAAGAGCTCGTATGAAACAATTGGACTGGTGACAAACCTGCTACGAAGAATATTTCCTCTCTAATCGCTGCATAGCGTATGGAATGGAGGAAACCAAAATTTTTATAACCTTCATAGCAAGTCCCACTCTTATGTACACAACTTCACTTTGGTGTAAATTGGATATCTAACAAGAGAAACGGTACTCCTAGAGAATAAGAGAGTAGGTACGTACTGGTTCCGTCCTGGCAGTTCCTATAGTGCATCATGCAGAGACTCTTGAAGGTGCGTCGGGCGCGCTGGAAGGCTCCGCAGATCCACTTGATCCTTGGGTTTTTCCACTTCATCTTCATTTCTTCAGGGCATGGAGTGCACTTGCGATGCCATTTTTTCCTTCAATTTATATCATTTATCAAATTAGCAAATAATTTTATTCGTATTATTATGAACATCGATCATAATCAGGGATCGGAATAGGTAGAGTTTTTAAGTACCTAATGACGTAAAAAGCCAAGGATAACATAACATGGATATGCCTTTTTAATCCCTGAATCGGGAACTGATAAAATATTTTTGATATTTCAATTTCTCAAAAAAAGCTAATTAAGCCACGTTTTGTGACTTGAATCGCGTGGATTCATAAAATATATAAGCACACTCAACGCACCGAAACAAACGGGTGAACAAAAATGTACCTATATATCCAACCTCTTTTCAAACTGGTCATCCCCAACGTCCACCCCGCACCCTGCCTTTGTGTATATTCCTGCCTTGTAGCAAGGCAGGAATATACACAATAGAAAGAGAAATAAAAAAGTCTACACCCACACGCTGTGTTGAGAAACAAAAACCGCCATTCGACATATCGTGCAGGAATCAATCACTTTTTTTTATTATATTAATATAAATTGTTATATTTTTAGAATAAAAATAAATGTTTCGTAATCGAAATACTTAGGTAAATAAATTGAAGAATATCGGGATTAATTTAGTATATGAATTTCGAGATTATGAGACATATCCATACTAAGCTATCGTTCTAGCGTGTATGACGTCATTTGGTACTTAAAAACTCTACCTATTCCGATCCCTGATCATAATCGTTTATTAACACGTTGTCTGTCCGCTGAACCACATAGCTCAGGAAACTTGCGCTTGGAAAGTACTAATACGTTCCTGAGGGATATTATGTAGGTACTTACATAGCAGGGGACACTATAGCGATTATTCTACGGGACGCGCTGCTACTATACTAAATTTGCTTGGAACGTGCTAAGAGGTTCCTATAGTAAAGATTTTTTTATTTGTATTGTATTTTTCTGAAAGTATTTTCCTAAACGTATGTTGGACTTGCGGCTAAATTTTGAATTTTAGTTTAGGACAGGGAGCGTGTTAACATAGAAGAAGACGATAAACCCTATAATGGCTACACAAATATAAAATACAGAAATGCTAAGGATCAATGAAGTGTTTTGGGATATAAATTGGCCTTTTAGTTAACCATGTCTAGAAATACATTAATGCAAAAAAATCCGTTGAGATGTTTTTGCCGCGATGGTAACAAAATCATTAAAACAAATTATCAATAAAATTAGTATGCCTGTCGTATTCCACTCATGAAATGTATCAGTCCACAGCTGGGTATAAGAATCTTCAGTTCGAAAAAAGTTAAGATTCAAGTCTTAATGCTTTCTGTCAACCTGTAACCCGCTGACTGCCATTCTGGTTCCCCTGAAACTGATTCCTCACCATCCACGCCTCTCTTCGCTTGATTTAGGGAAGTACTTGTTCGCCTTTTCTTGACTGGAGCTCGCTGACGTGCTCATACCCAGCGACTCATTCGAATCATTTTCACCAGACTTATCTGCAAAGATTAAGAGATGCGTGGGAGTAATGATTATCGTTCCTAAAGGAGCTATGAGTTTGAATTTTAAAGTTATAAATATGTAATGTTTTCATGGAATTATTGACCAAGCAGACTTGAACTAAGAGATATTATTCGATTTGTTTGAATTTAGTCAAACCTTCACCTTTTTAAGCGAACAATCACTTGTTTTGGATAGAAGATACGTAAAAATTTTAAAAGTATTTTCAATAATAAAATTCTTCGAAAATAAGTAGGAAAGCAACAATTCGATCTTCATGTGTTTTCTCGTGTTAATTGTGTGTAAATAGTATAATACAAAGTCGCTTCCCGCTGTCTGTCCGTTTGTCCCTATTTATGCTTAGATCTTTAAAACTATGCGAAGGATTTTGATGCGGTTTTTTTTATAGAAAAGTGGAAGATTTTTGTAACAGCATTGCACATGGCACCCGTGCGTAGCAGGTCGCTAGTAATTTCATAAGAGAAGAAGCTAAAGCTGGAGTAAAAACCTTTAGAACCTCAACTTACTTGTTAGTGAGAAAAAATTGAGAATTTTATATTACATTAAAATTCTATAATTCGAATTAAGCTAAATTCTTTAGCTAACTTGCGTTTTTATTTAAAATTTCTTGTATTTGTAATGAAAAGCAGTGTGTTCGCCTCGGGTGAAAGTACCTTATTTAGTCCAACTTCCAACCCTAGGGTAACAATTTATTATTTGCAAACAACTCTAAAATATATATGATATTTTTGGCATATTTTGTTCAAATTCGGAATACCTAGAAGGTCTTTAAAAAACTCGTATACTATAGGTAAAAATGGTTACCTACCGTCAGATTCCGAAGAGGTAGACTTGACGGTTTTCGTTGTCTTGTAAGCCCTGCGGCCGCCCGACTTCTGGTGAATCTCCTTCTGTTTGATCTCATCCAGTGCGCTCCTCGCTTCGATCATAGAGTTGTTCACCAGCGAGAGGGAAGTGTCCACTAGAAGCCACAAGACAATTTTTATTTAAACTGAAGTTAAAAAAAATTGGCTAAATTCATATATTCATATTTTTCTGGATTTCATGATAATACATAATGTATTCTTGTTGTTAAAGCGGAGTGCTTTCTTTGTTTATACTAGGTTTTTGGTTTCGCTATACCGTTTGACGCCAATTTCTTTGCCCCTTCTAGAGAAATGTGGTTTGACGCAAGAAATGTGGTTTGCGTACAAGGAATTATAAGATAAACAGGGAATGTGCAATTTCCAAATAAAAATTCAAAAATATATTTTATTTGAAGCCATTTGCATTTATAGCCCATCTGCAGAATAACTACCACCTTGTGAAGTCCACTTACCGAGCACCAACAAAACAACACAAGCACCGGCGTGCACCATATCTGAACCATTTCATTTTATTTCCATCGAAATCTCAACAATCATAAATAAAGAGAAATCGGCGATTTACTGCCCTCGTGTTTTACGACGCCAGTAACGGCCTTTGTCGCTTTTTGATACACCTGTTTCGGCTTTAA
The DNA here is from genome assembly GCA_963931895.1 of Eupithecia pulchellata. Classification (NCBI taxonomy): domain Eukaryota; kingdom Metazoa; phylum Arthropoda; class Insecta; order Lepidoptera; family Geometridae; genus Eupithecia; species Eupithecia pulchellata. The sequence continues at coordinate 127,443 of OZ007539.1, forward strand.
GATATAAAAACATTCATGACTTTTATCCTATTGTTTTTAACAGCCGGACGTAGGCCTCTTCTGATAAGCGCCTTAATCGGTGTGTGCCATAGTCCTCACGCTGAGCATGCCGCTTCGGGGTCGCAGTTCTCTGTTATGAATCCAAGAGGCACTGGTGGTTCCTGCCGCACCCGCGAGAGGTTCGAGGGACTAAATAAGTTACTTTCACCAGAGGTAAACACTGTACTTTTCACTACGAATACAAGGAAGTAAAATGTTTTCCTACTACTGCTTAAGACTCTTCTATTGTGAAGTCAGGCGTTAAATATAAATCTGAATCAGATGAACTCATTATAATCCAAACAAAACTCTACAACACGAGAAAGCAAATCGAATTACCGCTTTCCCGCTTATTTTTCATTAGCATCAGCTATTATTTTACTCACTCAGCCATTATCATGGTTCAATAGAAATGTGATAGCCGTCAGTTGAAAACGATTCTCCCTAGAGTTGAAAAGTATCACTTTCAACCCGCTCCACTGGCAGCTTCAGACCTATGTACTTTCCGAGAAAGGGTAATGGAAATAGTAAGCCACATGGCCTGGTATAATATAGTTGGGGCGCGGAGACTAACCCTGGAGTGCACAAAAGTGATAAACGATTGTAAGCCTAAACATAATTACAATTATTATTACAAGAAACACTAGAGTAAGTATATTAATTTTAATGGATCAACAATATAAATTATTTATACACTTTGATAGGTTTATATTACATTATAATACTTAGTAAAACGTTTAAATACTGTACAATAATTTTCTTTGTTCTCTTTTTAAAGAGAACAACTGACATAAATTTTGCAAGTACTTGTTGTCTACTCCGCGTTCAAAAGTAAAGTGTCCGTTAAAACTGAGCCTCGCCAACCCATCATTCGCTTACGTCATCTAATAAATCACTAAATTAACTAATCTTGTTACAGTAAATAATATCCTATTTTATAAATACACATAATTAATTTATAAATCACTATTTAAATAATTACGCAGTTATTTCCGATCGTGGATTTTCAGACGAAGATGGAGGCGGCGACAACACGATTTTGTCAGGAGTTTAAACTTTAATTGATAACTTTCCGGTTATCTTTTATAAATCTTTCTTATAAATTTTACACTAGTGTTACCTTGATTCTAATGTACTCTGATTTGAGCTTTCTTTTAAACGTGTTGGTTTGCAAACCGATCCTCAACTAGGTAGTAGGTACAGCTTGAGAAAGTTCTGGAATGCTCCCGTTCTTTGTGTAATGTCCTAGATCAGTATTCCCCGCGCGCTGGTCGGTAATTTATGAGCGCCTGTTAGCTCTCTATTCGATTGCTTTTAGTAGGACCAGGCCCCTACCATGCTGGCTCGAGGAAGTTCACAAACAACAAACTCTAACAGACTAGACCCCTGCCAGGGTCGCGGTAGTTAAAAAACAACACACTTTAAAGGAAGTGACTTTCGCCATTTGTTTTGTTTAATAAAAAAAGATAATTATTCATCATAATTGCTTTCTGTATTCGTTCTTCATTAACAAGACAACGAGTGTTTAACAATTAAGTTGGCATCAAGAATTACAAATGTTGGTTCTTATATTATTCATAAAAAAATTTGCAACAAGCATTACCTATAAAATATAAACTATCTAAGGTGGTGGTGTTGTTACCCACCTACATAACAAATAACGTGGTTGTTGCAGCGCGAGGTCCGTAGTAGGGGCCTCGTCCCCACATTCCAAATAGTTCTGGTTCATTTAGGCGATTGTTTTAGGTTTCCTGGTAATTTAGGAAACGATAAAATACGAAGCTCAGTTTAAATTCAACTTTATTGCAATTTAACACAGCTGCTATTTTCGAATTGCATCGTTTGTTTCTTGAGAATTATCAAGAAACAATGTATTCAACTGACTTGTGAATACTTTTATACTGTTTTTCTCTAGAGAAACACTTCGTTATATACTCAGAATTATACCTATATCCAATTTGGTTTGATAATTGTTATATCCTACATGCCTTACGCCAGTAACTGAGTGAAAGAGATGACAAATTATTAAATTTTAATTGAATAATCAGTCAAGTGAGCTATGGGTTTGGACTTTGACAAATCTATTAAGTCATAACTATAACCGTAGATCTGAATTAACTTTTCAACAAAGTAAAGGCGTTAACAGATATACAAAGTAAGGGCGCTCAAAGATATACAAAAGTCCAACTAACTCAGAAAACGACCTTCTACGAGTATATTACCCATACTCGTAGAAGAACACTCGTTGATAAAGAAATAATTGTATCACCTAAAATTTAACAGAGTTTTGGGTAAAAGTTTAATAAATTTTTAAAGTTAACTAACGTGATTGGAACTATTATGCATAACCTATGTATTATCTGGTCCCTCTCATTCTATGGAATATGATTTTAACAGTAAAAAAATATCATGTATCTTTATCCGTAAATTAAAACTATACTAAACTATAATAGTTCAGGAGCCTATGGGACTATATTATTATGTGTCACACTAGTTATGTCAATAAATAAAAATTTTACTTTACTTAACTTTACTTTGTGATTGTATTGAAAAAAAAATGTTTTAACCATTATATAATCGCTCAAGTGGACTGTATAGTATATGGATAAGCACTAAGTTCTGTAGATGTAGAACCAGTGGCGGCCGTGGAAGGTGTCGTTCTTGCAGCGGTGGTCGTATGTCTTCACGAACACTGGAACCACAGTTGAAAAGATACAAATAAAGGGAATAATCAAAAGGTCATCACACTTCTCTTTACCCAACTATCAATAGATGAGGGTTATCGGGTTGCACCCTATTTATTTCATAAAGTTGCCCATCAACTAAATATAGAATATTATCTTCTAGAAGAGTTTCAGGTAGACCTGAGACGAATGATCGCTTCTGAAAATGTTATCTTCGGAAATGATCCTGTTAGAACCTACGGCTGTAAATTTCCCTTCCTCGCGACATCCTGAGCAGTCCTCTGCCACCCTCACCTGGGTACTCTTTCTCAGTCTTGACAATGTCGTCTGACCATCGCATCGGAAGCCGTGGTCATGTTGTGGGTGCATGTTTCTGTTGAATGTTCACGGACCAGCAATTAGAACTAACTATGAACTAGCTCAGGCGGAATCACCAGTAATAATGTCACAGACGCACATCCGCGCTCCAGACCACGATGATGAGGGCTGGACTACTTAGTGGTTCAGCTTTTCGTTACCCCTGATGATGGGGGCACGAAACGTTGAAGGGCCTTCTCTAACTTAGGACTATCGGAGCTGATAAATAATAACTGACTAGTTCCATCCTGGCAGTTCCTATATCTCATCATGCAGAGACTCTTGAAGGTCCGCCTGGCTCGCTGGTAGGCGCCGCAGATCCACTTGATACCGCGGTTGGAGAACTTCTTCAGCTTGTCCTCAGGGCATGCGGTGCATGATCGGTATTTTCTTGTTCTAGAAAAGAATTAAAACATCAACGGTATGTGGGCTCTTAATAATAATACTGACTCCAGGACATTCTGCTTCGTCGAGGCGTGCAACATTACAATGTTCCTATTATAACATGAAGTTAAAGCACATTCATATACGAATCTGGAAAAAAGGTTTATCGTAATATAACAGCCCACAACCGTACAAATAAACTAAGTTAAATTAATAAATAATAAATAATGCCGGAAAATCCACACAGCATCATCTAGTCCCAAGCTAAGCAGAGCTTGTGTTATGGGTACTAGATGACTGATATACATAATACAATATTATTACATAGATAGATATTTTTATCATACATATTTGTCCCGAGGCGGGAATCGAACCCACAACCTCCTGCGTCACAGGCGGACCTTCACCCACCGCGCCACAGAGGTCGTCGAATTCAATCATTTATGCAGAAATTGTGAAAGGTGTTTTTATACGATCTTTTTATACGATCTTTATAAGATCTTAGTTATTCGAAATAAAATATTTTTTTTTTATACTTAGATTTTGATGAAGGCAATTTTGGTTTATTTAAATGTTACGTATGCACGTGAAAGGCGTGGTAGGTTCAACATGCAATGCAACTGTTTATAGTATAGGACATTGAGCTAATGCAGTCGTGCATAGGCCCGACGTGTTGTTCTACTTGCGTCCATTGCCCGGGTATATTAGATTTCTACAAAACATATCTTACGCCACTTTCTTCTCTGCCGTCTCGAAAGAAGATGCGTCAGATGACTGGCTCAGACTCTCCGACGATGATGTGTCAGATCTGAAATATAAACTTGGCTTGATCGTTTCCTCACGGACACTTAGATTGCGCCTCATTACCCCAGGGGCGTTTCATTCGCTCGCAGACCTCTCCATAACGTATTCATTGCTGAGCCGTCAGATCATGGGGCCATGTACGTGTTGGGTAGAGCCTGAGTCCACACAACACGGTATAAATCAATCCCTTTCTAGCTTTTACTTAGCCGAAACTACACGTAGAACTACGTGTAGTTTCGGTCGCTTTTTCAACATAATTTTTTATGTTCGTGCATTGTGATTATTCCCAATCCTAACTGCCTGCGTGCAAAATGCAAGCACGCCTTCACTTCCTATGGTGTTGATGGTCTCCAATAGTGATCTACACTTAATTTCGCCCCAATAATAAATATTATAGTTCCAAACTCTGCAGAGCTTGTGTTATGGGTACTAACATTTCATACATTCATCTCTAAGTAACTGTTTAGTTAAGCTTTCATTAGGTACATGATAATAATTACCATGATGTTTGGCTAAAAATAAGATCCTATAATTATACGGAACCCTCGTTGCGTGAGTCAAGTGAAAGACGCAAGACGCACTTGACTTTGTATTATTATATAAAAACCCAGTACATCCGGACCAACATCAGATCGTTCAAAGTTTTGTCTGGAGGCGGAAATTGAAGATTGATAGACAAATTTTCACCTGCTGCGCCACAGAGGTCGACAAATATTAGTAAGGAAGGTATGGGTTATAACTTACGAAGTCTTAGAGGATTTCGAAATTTCTTTGTTGGAGTCGCCACTCTTGCTGCTCTCGTCTTCGTACCACTTGTGTCCGCGATGTTCGGCGTCGTTGAAGAAGCCCACATTGTGGAGCCCCTTGAAAGCAGGCAGCTCTGGCAGCTTCTTCTCTTCAGAATCCTCGTGGGTGCTGGCCAAGAGGAAAGAGGGCGTCGCGAAATCGCTAGATACTCCTATAATATGATTAAAGTTGATATTTTCAAGAAGGTATCTAATTTATTGGTGAGAAGCGACCCCTCGATCTCTGACAGGGCATGTAGTGAGTGAACCTGCCTCAGGAAACTCCCTGGAGGCGGCACTTCCCTCATGCTTGTTGTAAACTCCTCATCTGCTATCTCTATTACGTTGCGCCTGACAGTGTGCTGATTATGGCAACCAATAAGGTACACATTAGTATACTCGTACATGGGTAACATAACGAGTGGTACACCTGTGTGACGTTAGTACACAAGTGGGACATATTCTCGGTAATTTATGCCCTATTTTATAAAATTATGTATTTATTACCCGTTATGAGAGTTAAAGGCTTTTTAAAGACTTACTCACAGAACATGTCTTTTAACTTAAATAAAATGGTGATCTTTTGGGACTGTCTCGGTAGTTCAACGGATCTTTGAATTAACATCGACGATGATGAAGACATTTAGATCGTCACGTCATAATTATTAGTCATTCCTAAATAAATATAATGTTTGAAATACTCACCGTGAATTAAAAAACAAATCCACAGAAAGATCATAGTTTAGTTTCTAGCTCAACTCCATAATTCCGAAGTAGTAAAATATTATCGGCTTCGCACATTTTATCGCGAATTGCTATAAATAAGTTTATATGAGTTTTATAACTTTACTATATTCACTGCAAGATATTAAATTGAACTTATGATTTTGCATTTGAGAGTGCACGTCAAATTTTACTTCCGAATTCTAGAATTTATTTAAATCAGCTTTATAAAGTACTAGCGGCCCGCCCCGGCTTCGCACGGGTATTAAACAAAAATTTCAGAAATTATACACACTAAAACGATGGGTTTCACAGTTTTCATACGGATCTTTACTTTTTTTAACAGCATTGGGGTTTTTGACATTGACTCGACATTCCAAAACTGACACTGGCCGTAGAGAAAAAGCAAGCACCGTGCGCTATACAACCTCTTTTTCTATTCTGACGCGCCATAATAGAAAAAGAGGTTGAATATACAGCCCACGGTTCAATTATTGAATTTTTCATGCGGATCCCTAACTTTTTTGAAAATATTATATAGCCTATGTTCATCACGGAAAATTAAGGATTCTAATGGTGAAAGAATTTTTTAACTCGGTCCAGTAGTTTCGGAGCCTATTCAATTCAAACAAACAAACAAACAAACAAACAAACATACAAACAAACAAACAATCAAATCTTTCCTCTTTATAATATTAGTATAGATAGGTTGAATGTCCGCCATTTTAATGTAAGGTAGCTGCACCCTAGCCTATTAATTGTCGTTATCAGCATCCTTAAAAAAGATAAAGCAATAAGGCTTTTTCGAGCTACTTCTGCGTCATTCAATATACCAACATTACCAACCTACTCTATATTGGTTTTTACTTATTGTTTGGCAGTGTTACTTTGTTAGAAGGACATGAAATAGGCCATCCATCAAAACATTTTTAAATTTGGCAGGACACAGATTTGATAGGTCACAATGAAACACCCCTTTACGGTACTTCTTTATTTATTCATTGCGTTTGAAGAACCTTTTGCTTTGTGTACGTACATATTATAAATTCATTTCCATTGAGTCCATTTTCATCGCCTTGTTGTTTTAATCATCCGATTCTGAAAAGACAAATAAATTATTTAGCAGGCATGAAGAACAACTCTCTTTTCCTCGTAGGATGTTCCAGAGATATCATGGCCTCACAAAAAACTGTAACGATATACGTACATAATATAAATACTAGAAATAAGAATAAACTCGCTATGCCCACTACTAGACTACACAAGATTTATTTATCTTTTAACGGGCGATGTGGTTCTACAGCAAAACTTCGAGTCAGTTGCAAAAATTATCTGTAGATCAATTCAAACAAATTGTCATAATATGAATTGTAAAAAGGCCTAGTATAAAATATCAGATTACCTAGACAATAAAAAGGTTTGGACGAGTTTGCTCCAAGTAACAATGTAAAGGTTTCTTTATCGCGTCTAACAACATAACAACATTTTGTAACACTTTCTTTCCTAGTATTACTTGTGTCATTTTATTTTATTACGTGCCCACTTTGTTGTTTGTGTTTTATTATTGGTATTTCAATTTCTTCTAAATGTCCTGACTATCACAACCCTCAATAATACCTAAGAATTTTAAAGGTACTAAACATAGCAAATTCATTTAATATACACGAAGACTATAAGTAACCCGAATTAAATGATGGAACTCTTTTATGAGGGGAAGGCGCGGGTGACGCGGGCCGAGGCTTTTCACATTTACTTACATTCGCTTTCATTTTGAAGAACCATCCTCTTTTACTCCTTCTGGAAAACAAGGTTACCATCATAACATTTAAAAAGTGACTAAAAGGGAAGGTTATGAAATTATTTTACAATGTTTATGAGTTTTTTTATTAAGCTTCTTTCAAATAAAATAGGTTATCAGGAACTAGCTCTGAGTAAAAATAAAATCAAGTAAAGCGCCTTTTTTGGCAAAGTTTGATTAAACGGATTTGCATCGCCCGGGTCCAGACGTTTCTGTAATTTATTTTTAATTTACGTTCTCGAAGTTGACGAAATTTGCTACGAGTAATGTTTACTGTTTAAATTTTAACACAAGCTGTTTAGGAATTTATTTTAGGAATTCAAGAGTTTATGGAGTTTAAATAATTTATATTGTGAAACAATTTTAAAATTTCGTAATGGAAATTTTGTCATTATTTTACATCTAAATGTTTTATTGTATATCAGAATCTTATCGTTCAATAAAAAATTAAGAAACTTAAAGGTACCAAACTTACCAGGTACAGGAGATTTGTTGAGCTGGTCAGTCTGGCTTGATCTCAGGAAAGAATATGCTTGAGCATTGGCATGAGCGCTTGCTGTAAGGACAACACTAAAATCAAAAGTGCTTATTTTGTAAGCCTAAAGAAACAAAGTTAATGAATCTGAATCTAATCAAGTCAATTATATATTATAGATATATCCACTCATGCATCATTCATCAACTATTATAACATTTATTTGTATAATATAATATATACCTACCTCCTTACATTTAGAGCATAAAATGACCGTGCGACCTTGATGAACCAAAAAGTATGTATTGCTACGTAATACAATAAATATAGTTATTCCGTGGGCCACGTTCCTAATGTACTTATGTTCAAAATACTTACAAGCACTGGCATGTCCAATCAGCTGGCCGCCCTTCCAGCCCTGAGGAGCGGGGTACTGCTGGCGGGCAGGGGGGTGCGGCGGGCCGGGGTAGCCAGGGCCTAATGAGAACGAGGAAGCTTGAGAATAAGAACCGGCGTTGCTGTGATATCCTGAACCATGGCTCGGAACTCCAGGTCGCTGAATGTTTTGTCCATTCTGTGGGCCTTGCTTCTGGGAGTTGAGGTGGCTCAAGGTGAGTGCAGGTCTCGCGGTGTTCCACTCGAGTGGAGACTGCGTGGATCCAGCTGTGCCCAGGCGTTTGTTCTGGGAAGCGCCGTACGAGATGGCGCCGTTTGCTACTGCGCGTATGTTCGCAGTTCCGGGGTATTTCTCAGGGTATGGAGGTGAACCTGGAAAACAGAACGAGTTTAGAATAACATATTATTTCATTGTAAACCTTTGAACCCCTACAAACAACTACAAAAAAATGTTTTTTTTTGGGCCACATGTCCCTGCTAGTTACAAGCAATGTAACATATTCACAAAATCAAGTTCAAGTTCAAGTTCTTTATTCGTAACAATTCTTACATCGGTTACATGTCATAAAATAAAAAATAATAATAATAATAAATTATGTTTTACACATAAAAACATTATCAAATAAATTCAGTTAAAGTCTAACAATATAACATAAAATTCACTAAAAAAGAAAAATCATTAATAGTCAAATAAAATTACAATTAAAATGTCAGAGATAAAAAATAATTGGATAGGTACTTATTAAATATTTTTACATTCGAAGAATTCATCCAACGTATAAAAACATTGTTTTATTAACCATTTTTTTATTTTAAACTTAAAGGATTGCGTCGATACCGCGTCAGTAACATCGGACGGTAGATGGTTGTACACCTTAGGTCCCATGATGTGCACAAGCTTAGAAGTTCGTTCTAACCGCCTGGGAAGCGCCTTCAACTTCTTCGAGTTCCTCAGTGAGTGGTTATGACCATCCCCACGCTTCTCGTACTCATCCAGGTGGCTTCTTGCGTATAAAGCGGCCTGTAAGAGAACCATAGAAGGGACAGTCATGATTCCTAGAAATTCAAACAGAGGGCGGGCTGATGTATCTTGTGATACCCTGACTATTGCTCGCACAGCTCTCTTCTGAAGCCTGAAAGCGCGCTCCCAGTCAGCTGCACAACCCCAAAATTCTACCCCGTACTGCAGGCGTGAGTGCACCGTCGCAAAGTACAGGTTCCTCACCATGTCTTTGCTCAGTGTTGTCGACAGGCGCCAGAGAGCAAAGCAAGCCTTGCCGATCTTTTTACATAGAACATCAATATGATGTTCCCAGGTAAGACATTTGTCCATAGTAAATCCTAAGAAGGAAGTGCTGTCGACCTGTACAATAGTCTCACTCCCGAGGCTTATCACCATTGGTATTGTTGAACGCCCTGCCAGGTGAAAGTGTATGTAGTTTGTCTTTTTTACATTAAGAATCATACCGTTGTGACGGAACCATCTTTGTAAATCACCTGCCACGGCGTTCAACTTTACTTCTAGCGCGCTATTTGTTGTTGCCTCTACGACCGCTGCCACATCGTCCGCATACATATAAATGTTTGCGTCCAGTATACCGCTCGGCAAATCGTTTAGCAGGAGGGAAAATATTATGTTAGACAGCGAGGACCCCTGTGGAACTCCTATATTTGTCGACATCGGACAAGACTTGACAGTCCCACCCTTCCCCGTTACCGTCTGCGATCTCAAGGTGATGAAAGATCTCAATACCTGCAGCTGTGGGCCGCTTATCCCGTAGTGTTCTAGTTTCGCTGCGATGACGTCATGATCCGCGACGTCAAAGGCCTTCGACAAGTCGCAGAACACGACAGCCACCTGCAAACTGCGCTCACGAGCTTCCAACACGCGGCGCACAACGGCTCTCGAGACATCCGTCGTTGACCGGCCTGCCCGGTAGGCGTACTGCCTGTCGGACAAGGCTCCGGTGTTAGATAGGTGCGCCATGAGCCGTGTACTGAGACCATTTTCCAGGATCTTCGCAACTCCCGGGATTATAGAGACTGGACGATAGTTGTTAACGTCTTCTCTATTTCCCTTGCCCTTAAACAAAGGGGATACTCGAACGTTTTTGAACCACTGGGATAGTCACCTTCACGGATACAAACGTTAAATAAAACTGACAAAATGTAGGACACTTGTGCTGCGACGGTGTTCAGAAGGTCGATCGAGATGTCATAAATGTCCTTTGTGAGTTTCCGCGCTACACCAGTTGTAATGATTTTGTAGATCTCGTCGGGCGTGAACGGTCGAAATCTGAGAGAGCGATCTACAGGTCAAATCATAAGAAGAGTTTGTACATAATATTGTATTCAATACGTGCATGTTATTGGATTCTAAATTGTGTGTCAGATACTCGTAGTTAAGCTTCAATGGCTTCTGATCTGTGGCTTTAACTTTTAAACTTGTTTGCGGCTCAACAAACTTGTTCGTAACTTGTGCACAAGTCCTGTGCAATCGACGGACAAACTTGTTCAGTTTTTGGATATGTTTATATTTAAATATTTTAAGCCATGCATGGGATCAAAAGCTCTTACATTTTTGTTTATTTTGCTCTTCATGATTAAATAAGTAATTAATTCTAGCGCCAACTTCTACAACACCAAAATAAAAACGGTCTGAACTTTTTAAATGATGGCAATAAAAGTTAAATGTTTGGGCCGCACTGCGCTTACATGGCTCCAAATTAAATTCACCTGATCAATAAAACAACCAGTTGTCAACATAAAAGTGCTTGAACATAAAAACGCTACCCGTTGACAAGAAATTTTATGAAAACGAATAAAATTCGGCCCCGCATCGCATCGAACCCGCGAAGTTACAGCGGTACGGGTAAGGTGTTTAATAAAAGATATTGAATAGAGGATATACAGATTTCAATAAATCATTGCCAATTTGTTTCTCGATTGATACTAATGGATTTCATAAAATGAACAGCTAAAATTTTTGCCGTCTTCTGGCCTCTGAATTTGTATGCATTACACTTCGGCCGTCACAGCATCATGTTAATTTGTTTGGATGCCCCTTATTACCTCGCAGGATCCACCTGGGGGGATCCTTCACTGCCAATTCAGCAGCTCATGAAATTTAATTCTTTTAGTTTATTTACGGTTATGATGACAGGCTGGCGGAGCAACTCGAAAACCTTTGAGAATCCTGGTCATTTAAGTGGACCTGGATTCTCCAATGAAATAAGTTTTCCTAGTAACTGAGAATTTATTATCAAAGAAAATTACAATAACAACATAATGTAGTTTTCGAGTATAATACTTTAATGACCACTCCACGCCCTGCTGAAGTACCTCTTTTAAACATTACCTTGATATTAAGAACTTCAAATGAATCCCATAAATAAATATCAAAATTTATTATTGCTGGGAAAAGAAAAAGACGCTTCTAGTACCTACGCGTTGCTAGGCATACATCTACATTATGCGACTAATGTAGGACATGGTACAGTGCGCTTCAGAACTAAGTATCCCCCTTGTCTACAAAATATTTACGACTACTTCTAATTCCCTTGTAAGTTACAAGACAAATTAAGTAACAATCACAAACTTTCACATGCTAAATTTATCACACCGCTGCTCAGGATCGACCCGCCCCCCCATAATACTCAAAGCCTGTAATTTCCAACAATAACAACTATTGTGTCCCACATACTACATTGAGACACACATATATGTAAGTACCCCCCTAGGTACTTACATATCGCCGCCCCCACCGAATAATATGGTTACCGACTATTACGATAGAAGTGTTTTTATTTGAAATAATTGTTCCTGAGGTGCGATTACACCTTGTGAATTTTTTTCAGGCAAATCGTACGAGTAGTTCTTGAGATAGGCTTTTTGTAATGGATTTTACTTTATTATTAAACGAAAAATAAAAACAACATTTTGATCCGAACAACATTGCAACAGGTTAATACTCACTCCTCGGTTTCTCGCTTTTTGTTGTAAGATGCGATTGCGATTTTATTCGGGAAAGAAGTATAAAACTTAGTTTTCGTAAAGTAGAAAACCCTCTTATTCAGGTTTTCTTTGAAGTTCTTTATTACAGTATAGTTTATTACTATATTTAATTCAAAATATCTGCAATGGTTACATCTATTAATGTATTTTTAATATAAAACAAGCCATCGTAATCTATGTAGAGATAGTAGGTTGCGATGATTTACTCACTTAATGACAGATTATGAAATCCCGAGATGTGGCTTTGGCAATTTATAGTAGCCAAAGCAACGTCTTTTAACATCGCTCTCATTTCGTCTTAGGTAAAAAAAAAGTGATACCACATGACCCTCACCCAGCATGAGCTAACGTCCAACGATGATAATATTGTGCTCTAATTTAGAAGCCCCCATTGTTTTCCACTCTTTGCCAAGATTTCGAGTGCTTGATATTAATATCCTAACCACCAAAAAGAATGAATACCGCAGATCAAAAACAAAAGCGGATACTGCATAACAAAACGACCAAACACACTCGCAAGGGCTACAGAATCCTACCGAGATCTGTACACGAGCCAAAATAATGTGCCAGAGACAAAGCTGCTGAAAGCTGATGAAGATAAGGTATCGACAATATTTCCAAGAGAGGTAGGAGTAAGGTAGGATCTAAGTTTTTTTAAACAAACCACCCGGACCCTTCTACACAAATGAATTATTTATAGCTACCAGAGAAGCAATCATCACAGTTCTCACAATGATATTCAATAAAAAAATAAATCTGAAAAAAAAAACTGAATCATTATTTTATCCATACAAAGAGGATTAAAATTCCACAAGTAATTATTGGGCAATCAGCTTGATGACAAGCATATACATTATAAAATATTTTCCAAAACAATTGTTGGCCGGATACCAAGCCTTTAAAACCCTAGAACACAAAAAAAAAGTATGGCATGGTGGTTGCTAAGGCCACTAAAGCATTTAAAATACAAGGATCATTAGAAACATTTACAAATTTAGCTCTACAACCGTCAAACTGGAAAAGAACGAAAGCAGATCTTGAGAAAATATTTCAAAACCTCAATTGGTAGAATTATGGCCTAAAAATAAATGTAGATTATACTAACATATTCAAGGTTTGCCGATGATCTGATTATTCGGTCCAATAAGCCTGAAGAACTCGCTAATATGATACAAAGAAAGTGGAAAAGTAGGGCATCTACATATTAATAGTCTGAAAATTAAGTTTAACCAATAACACTCAATAACACTCAGCACAATAGAGTCGGTATGTTAAGGAATATACTTATCTCGGAAAAATCCTTATCTGCTATAACTTTACCTCACCAAATTATCTAACAACAAAATAAATAGAAACAAGAATAGATAATGCTTAAAAGAGATACTGGTCATTTAATAAATCATAAAAAACAAAGAGCTTTGTCTGAAAATTTAAAGGAAACTTTAAAGTAAATGTATTCTTCCAATGTTTTAATTTAAGAAACCAAACATGGGACCTGAGGAAAGCGCATAATAGAAAGTTGGATGTTCGTCAGATTGGTCGGTGATAGGTCTTTGGAGAGAAGTTTGCTATGAATACAATCAGGCAGAGTATAATCTTTCTTTCTTTCTTTCTCTTCTATACTATGTTATTTTTATAGAAAAATAACTGTAGATCGGTCAAACTTTAAGAAGAACTGAAAAGTCGAATAAAACTATTACCTACATTTACGACTACATTACCCAGGAATCAAAATAGAAAATTTGGACGACCTTTTAAAAGGTGGAAATAAGACATAAATAAAATCCATCACTGGAAAGACAAGAATTGCCATCGAGTACATATCCCGTAGAGGCGCCATACAAAAACCACGCATCTCTACCACCCGTCTGTGATATAGCACTTACTTATTTAGAGAAGGAACTTGCTGGTTCAGGCTATCGATATCGATACTTCAGCTCAAGCATGGTATCACACAATACCGATTAAGATGTAATGTTTTAGCTTGTGATATTTGAATATTCGATTGAGTAGGTTTATTGCTAGCTATTTGTAAACTTATAAATTGTATCTAGGTTATTCTGATTGTTGTGTGTAGAATGGTTCCGTAAGAATTTTATTGTACTTTGAGGAACTATTATTACATCGGATAACATTTTTTCGAAGATTTCCAACACAACATAATATTGAAAGATATTTGGTAAAGCCTACAAGACGATAAAACTGGATTCCGACGAAGTAAGACACCGTCGTTTCTCGAAATTTTCAAGAAAATACATTTTATAATAACACCATAAATAATACTATTGTACTCATTATTATTATTAGTGAAATATTAATTAAATTAAACAAAGTAGCATTATTAACTTTTAAAACACAAACAAATGAGCATTATTTTATTAAAAATCATTAATCGTAAATATGAAACTCGCCAAAACATCGATATAAGAATCAGTTTTACCCCATCCCTTTTTATCAAATGACATTGCTTCAGCCAATGACAACAGTTGACACTTTTTATTATTCTGTGTACTTTTTGGCAGAATATTTTCTTAACAATCATATCTGACATTTCAACTCTACTGGATACGTACTCCATGAGAATTGCCAAGGATAGAAACGAATGGAAGAAGCTAGAAGAGGCATGTGTAAACTAGGGCAAACAGATAACATGTCCTAGTATATAAGACTTAAGAAATCATTGTACGTTATCTGCATAAAGGTTTTTCATTATTTTATCTCATTTCCACGATCACGGGCCATATAGAGTCTTGGTCCTTTGGGAGGCATGCGTGGGGCCGTAGCCAACAGGACAGAGGCCCTTTATGAGAGATAATTTTAAAGGCTGGGCTACATAGAACGGGTATAATCCTCGTTTGCACAATATGATATACTCGAAAATGATATCCATGATATCTTTCAGGTGTAGAGACTATAAGCATAAAGAAATAAAATGAAAAAAAGAATTTTTGGGTCTGGGAGACAGTGCGGACGCCTGACATAATTGAAAACTGTTAAAAGTGGCAGACGTGTGGCTTGTCGAATGTCGGATGGATTACTCAAAATATAGGCTTAAATGCCGGATATAAACAATTCCTGCGCAAACGTCTTTGGCGTTATAACGAGGGTTTTTCTCGTTATAACGCCATTAGGGACCTCCACCGACGAGTTTACACCTTAAGATGCATCTCTTGCGACTCCATTCAGAACGGCCAATGAAGCGCAACCAATAAGTGTGGTTCTGGTTCTTTTAGAATACCACAGCTTAAGGTTCACGTCCAGATTTACGTCTCCGCAAGCAGAGACGAGCACTAGAACTACCCTGGGAGCACTCGGTATCGGTGGTTATCACAAAAATCTTTTAAATATCTGTAATAATAGGATAACTTTTGTATTTCCTTCGATTTTCTTTTAATACCGATTCCCAAAATGCAAATAATTTTACAGTAACCTATTTTCACATTCACTAAACTTACTATCTTCTCCAAGGAATATAAACGTATTGCAAATTTACGTTATTCATTTAAGCTTAATTGAGTACCGAACAAAATGGTAACATTGCATTACCGATACAACCAACATCACTATTTTGAGTTCAATAAGATCGCGAAGACCTATTTCTGTACAGGCTATTATCGACAATTTCCGCGAATAAAATTGTAATGTTACTTTACGGTGTAAAATTATGGTCTTGATTCTGGTAAAACATATTTTTATTTATTACTCTGCATTCGTAAACACAGTTATAATTTAAATTATATTGCATATACAAAAAAAATATTGCTATCTTTTGGTATTAAAATGAACCCGATAAGTAAAGTATTTTAGGAGTTATTTAAAAAAAACGGTTTTTTATTTTTCCTGTAAAATTTTGTTTTTTTGATTACGATTTTATTCGGTGGGGGCGGCGATATGTATATGTGACGCGCACTGTATATAGCAATAGCAGCAGCAGTGGGTAGAACCTACTGTAGATGATGGTTACTCACAAGCCGGGCTGTAGGAGCGGCGACAGACAGACGATATGACGAGGCCTTGCAGCTCGCACGTGCAGATCTTACACACGTCGTTCGGGTGGACGAATTCCACGCCAAACGCTCTGAGCTCGCAAACGGCATCTGGAAATTTAAATAAAAGCTTTCATTTGACAGAAATTTAAAGAAAAGTTCTGTTACCTAAATTTTCTCTAAGAATCAAATTTTCCAACATAGATTTAATGGTAGAAACACTATTGAATATAAGGAAGTACGTAATTTAGAAAAACTATGAGGCACAGAAATAATTAAATCTAGAGCGGCCTTAGGCCCAGAACACACGGTGAAACGCAAAGGCAACGAAACTGCAACTACTAGTTACTTTTGAGTTGCATTTAAGTTTCTGCCATAGATTCCGTTGAGAGACCACACAATGACGTGACCAGTTTGAAACGCGTTGCAAATCAGTCGCATTGAAACCGGCGTGCAGGAAACTCGCTTTGCGTTTCATTCATTTTTTGTCTTGGCGTCTATTTTTTTTTGTCTTTTATATACGTTAACAATCCAAGAATTTTCTATCAGTTTCTTGTAATTCTTTGGCAGCCACAAACATACGACAGTTGATATTCTTCTCAATGTAGGGATGTATCCACATAGTTCTCCTTTTGCACCTTCTTCTTTGTCGAAGATACAAATACATAACCACAATTTCTTCGTCACTTGAAGAACTCATTATGCAGACGTCTTTTCTCAACGAAAACCAAAATGATTGTGGTTGCAGCGTGTGTGGAAAATGGTTGAAACTGGTTTCAAATTAATAATTTCAAAAGGGTTTCGTTGCATTTGCGTTTCACCGTGTGTTCTGGGCCTTAGAGTATATTAGCAAGAACACTCTAACACAATCTCGTGATGATGTCCCAGACGACGACCTATCACAAAGCTCTATTCACTCTTCTAGGTAAATTTCAAGTTTTCTTACAATTATTATGAAAAGGGTTTTCAAATTTATTTTATATTTACCTTGGATACGAAGCTTTCCTTTCGCCGCTGAAATAAAAAGAAGTTTGTTATAAATTGTATCCAGGTGGTATTGAAATCAATTAGTGGTTCAATTTATTACAACTTACGTTGCGGAATTGTTACCAGCGGAATTGATGCTGCAATAAAATACAACATTGTACATTATTGTCATTAAATGTAAAATACAAATGATTAAAAACTGAATTTTTATAGTTTTGAAACTTTTTAAATCGCTCACATGGTGCAAGATCAAACGGAGGCTCGATACCTGAAATTAAAATCATAAATAAATCAAAAACAATATAAACGCAATACCATTGAATGCTTAGGTTCGAAAAAAGATTTTTAGTGGTAGTTTCATTTTGGAATTCTACATTATACGAGTAGAGATGGAGATACGAGTACATTATATTAATAACAAAGAAACACGTAAGTTACAGTACAGATTGTAATTAAACAAGGACTTAAAACTAGTATTTACACTTACTAAAATGTATTGACTAAAATCTAATCACAATACTGGATTTCATTCAGGTCAGTAAATTAGCATCGCGATCCAACGTGGGAATGCTACCCGCAATATGGGGACTCTGTACGTTCTGTTGACGACGGCTTAGTAATGCATATTGGCTGATTCGTGGCTAGTTTGGCTTCATACTGGCTACACTGGACATACTGTCATCATATTGGACGGACCATCTGGAGACGACCGACTCGTTTCTAACAATGAAGCCCATTCCGGGCTCAAAATAGGCAAAAATAAAGCCTAGTTTAATTTCAGACGATATATTCCAAAGACGATATTGAGGCTATGGTATAGGACAATAAAGGACTTACAGCAGGACAGCTTAGTGTAGCACATGATCTCGATGTTGATGTAGATGTCGCTGTAGGCCTCCATGCAGACGCACACCTGGCACTCGTCCCACGGGTGCTGGAACGGCTGGCTTGGAGCGTAAGGTTTGCACGAGTCATCTGCAACGGAGGTTAGTTGTACGTAAGATTGAAAACATAAAATTATTCAGTTTTGTCCTCCTAGCTGAATTTTGACCTGGGTGTCCAATATCAACAAAAGACTAACCAACGTGCAGGACATTTTATAGTGTCTTGTGCGCAAACGAAAGTTAACTCTCTTCCCTCATTCTTATAATTCGTTGGAACAGCCGTAAAAGTCTCGCCAAAATATTGGCAGAGTGATAACAAATGTTGTCAGTTTTGTTATTTTGAGAGCACGGGTAATCCTTATCGCGCGATGGCTAAATGAAGGTGTGGATGCATCTAACGCCATCCGAGGAACAAATCCAAACAAAAGACTTAGTGATCTGACGACGATTTCATCGGTGGTAGAAAAAGTGTTAATATATTTCATATCACAACAAACAAAGTTTAATATCTAAACGACCCATCTCAAAATGAACTAACTAGCGAACTGGTGAGCCCCCACCCCATCACCGTCATCAGCAGTCTATCCCAATCCACTGCTGGATATGTCTACGTGAACCTTATCTTCCACTTGCCGCACATCGTCCAACATCAGCCTGCAGCCTTTCGCACATAAATAAAACCTGGCCGGATTCCGTACCCAGCTGGTGGAGAAAAACCCGACTACGGATGATGGTAATTAACTTACGCGGCGAGGGTCCAGGCAGCGGTCCGGGGGGTTGGGGACGCAGGGTCACAGGTGCCCAAGCTGGAAATGGAGCATTCATAACTACTTTGTTTACTTGGGTCGGTTAGCTGGGCCGACGGGCTGGCTGGGTTCAAAGGATTATTGACTTTGACATAGACTTTGTCATCAAAGGTTGTTTTTCAACGTGTGGGCTTTTCGTTAATTTTATTTCAATAACTTGTATTTAGACTTATTCTTTTATTAATTGATTACACATTTACATTTACACATTTTTATGCATCTGAGAAGATTACTTAAGAAAATACTGGCACAAACTATAAACAGTCTGGCTTGATTTTTATTCATTGTCATTCAAAAAAAGTATTAAAAAATGTTTTGCTATTATTATTTATTAAAAAACATATTAATAAAATGAAGACAATGACCCCAGTTTCCGATGAAAACTATTTTAATAAGAGAGAGTTAACGTGTTTTATATCTCTTTTTAATATCAGTTGCGTTTATACTTAGCACGAAGCTACTACTACATGAATGATGACAATAATGTACAATACTTAAAATTCATATTCTCAACTTACATGGCTCAGTAGTGACGTACGGATACACCTCGGGTTTTTCTGTTATTATTATGTCAAGTTCGTTTTGTTCTGAAATATCGTAAATGGTATCAATCCATGTATTCAGTGTGGAAAACTCGATTTATCTTGAAAACAAATCTATGCCGGTGCCAATCACTGATTTTTCTCCAATGATAAGCCCATTCCGGGAATATTTTTCAGCTAAGGGATGAAAGAAACGTTTTTGTTCTTCCAAGACAAACTAGGTAAGAAATTTGAAAGGATTTTAGAAATGGCCTGGCCCAAAAAAATTATGTCATAGGTATTATTATCATAAACCGATTATCTTAAAACTATCAATTAATATCAAAAAACTATTATCACAAACCAAGAGTCTTCCTTTTTAATTAATCGAGAGTCAAGAGCGTCGCCTTTGCTCCAATTTGCAATGACATCTAGCATATGATTGTGTGGTGCACTACAAAGTATTCCCTATTGTGCATAATATTTTAAAATTATTTCTATTTCGATCACCGATCCGCCTGCCACGCGTGGTGATTATTGGGAAAAGCTCGTTTCAGAAAGCAGCTTTAGCAGGGGACTATTGTGCAGTTAAGTTATATATCCTGGGTAGGTAGGTCATTTTAAAAAGATCATGTCGAAATACTATTTGGTACTCACTACATTCTTGGATCGTCACGCAGACGAGTAGTTTCTCCGGCACGCCTTGCTGTGAGATCTGTACGGAACACTGGCAGCTCTTGCAGTTATTTGAAGGGTGAGGGAAGACCACATTTGTAGGGAACTTGTCACAGTAGGGTGCTAAGCAATAGATCAAACATTTAACACTCATGGCACCATAAACCAATCACATAACCAAATTCTTCGGAATCGGAACATACCTAAGTAATCGAATTCAAACCATAGAATTATCCAGAACCTTGGAAAATAGTTCCTCCTTATTAGAGAAGACTTCATAAAGTTTTACTGACTAGTACTTACAAGGTACTGGCTCGTCTGGGATGGGCGCTGCAAAGAGATATTGAGAGGACACTTTATATTCCACCACTATATTGACTACCACATGGCTGACGTTACTTTGAAATACTATACAATACTCACGCATCGGAGGAACATTTGTTGGGAGGACTGAAAAGAAAATATCACTAATAATAATAATAATGCCGGACAGTCCACACAGCATCATCTAGTCCCAAGCTAAGCAGAGCTTGTGTTATGGGTACTAGATGACTGATATACGTAATACAATATTAATACATAATAGATATTTTTTTATTATACATAGAAAACGACCAGAACGCCCTGAACAAATATCTGCAGATCGTACAAATATTTGTCCCAAGGCGGGAATCGAACCCGCAACCTCCTGCGTCGCAGGCGGACCTTCGCCCACCGCGCCACAGAGGTCGTCAAATAATAATATTATTTTGGATAAACTTACAGATCATTCTTCTTTACTTTAAATTGAACATTTATTTAGACATTTCCACTAGGTACTTGCCATTCCAAACTGTTGGACGGTGACTGAGTTATAAGGCTTAGTTTGAATTTAAATAAATACTGAACTGGGGAAATCCATGCTAAGTAGAACAGCTTATAAATTAAAATATGAAAATCTGCAGTAGAAAACCGAGCGAATACTAAAAGATTCAGAGACCAAATAGTTACAATTAGTGAGTGAAATATAAGCCGGTAAAACTAGAGAAGAAGTATCTTACCGCACTGTGGGTTTTCTTGGCACTTGATGTGGACGTCGGGCCTGCCGTAGACATCGAGCGACTCCACGCAGATGCACACCTGGCACGGGTGGAGGGGGTTCTCGAAGGGCTGGCCGCTCGGCAGTGGTTTGCAGGTCACTGACAAGGCAAATGAGGAATACACTGTGCTCAAAAACCTTGTTAAAGTTTTCATAAAAAGTCATCTGATCACTGTGATCATGTTTCATTGATGATTTTTCTCCCTATTTGAATGAGATTCAGAATTGTCATGCTTAGAGGGACTAGGAACATTGCCAGTAATAGTGAGACGTTCTAAGTCTATTCATCGTCAGCCTATATCAGTCCAATGCTGGACTTAGGCCTCCCCTAATGAGGGCCATTGATGGTTATCATTTGGGACTAATAGATAGACTATAGCCCATAATCCGCAAGCCGGGCATGAGGGTTGGGGATTGCAGTTCGGTGGAATTGTTCTGCAGAGGGCGCTGCTGCCCGCCGCCGGTGTGTTTCCCTTAGTCGCCTCTTACGACACCCACGGGAAGAATTGGGGTGGTGAAATTGTATGCCGTCACCACACGGCAGCCTAAGCCTATTATAATTTGTTAATGAGACTCATTCTCCCAGACGCGTGTCAGGATTATAGCTAGCAGAAATTCATCGTATGATTCGTAGAAAATAAACGTAATATTTGTACCCTCTTCTTCAATCGGTGGTAACGTTGGCGTTTCTGTAGGAAAAAACGGCGTCGGCGTTGTTTGGGGGATGATGATTTCAGGAGCGAAAGGGGTGTAGCATCCAGAACAACTGGCGCACACAGCTTGCAGCCAGCCTTGCTCCCTTATGCAAGCACAGACCAGGCACTGATGGCTCGGAGTCCAGAGGTTGTACAGCTCTCCTTCCCTGGAGCAGGTCACGCTGTTGCTTGCCCCTGTAATGTCAAGTTTTATTTGTCAATGAGTGTTATTTCAAGTTCGTTTTTCTAGTCTGTCTATTTATCAGCTGAGTTATCGATCATTAACGTTGTTGACTTTGTTTGATCTTTTCAAACAAAAGCCAAGCTATTTAGAAAATTTTGAGGAATTCCATTTCACTCACCAGGTATATTGTGCGCGTACACTAATTCGCTTTGAGGAACCAATTTAGAAGTGGGTTGTCCTGCAGATAAAACAAGAAATGTTTGAGTAAATTATAAATCTAAACCATTTTCCGTTTTCCAGATAGGAAAACAATGTCTGCTTACTGAATGAAATATTGGACGCCGGATCTGACAAATATTCGTATTCATTTTGTTCGGGAAGTATTTTTGAGAGTTGTTGTGGGTAATTTGGATTACCATTATCAACAATAATTATCTCTTGTGGTTCATTCCCCCATCTATTCAACTCCGATTCTTCGGCAGGAGCTTCTTCACCTGATGCAATTTTGGTTGCTGCATTTTTTTCTGCGTCGTCTGTAATAAAAATATAATATCGTCAGGCTTTATAATATCGTTTGTAACACTATAAAGCCCAAATAATCAAATGCAATTTCTTAAAAGTTTTCAATGAAAATGTGTGAAAAATTCGTCGCTTCAGACGTGTTTACTTGAGTTGCGTTGAGTTTAGTAGAATTCGGGCGTAAGGTAGCTAAGCTGACATTTTATTATATAGTTGTGTTCTACAGATTTAATACATTCGATTCATATAATAGTAACCACAACAACAACATCAGCCTATCAGTCCACTGCTGGACATAAGCCTCCCCTAATGTGCGCCAAAGGTTTGGCGTTATTTCATCTGGGGGTTATTGCCCATAATCCCCACGCTGGGCATGCGGTTTGGGGATCGCAGTGCGGTGGAGTTGTTCTGCAGAGGGCGCTGCTGCCCGCCCCCCGGCGTGTTTCCCTTAGTCGTCTCTTACGATATCCACGAGAAGAGTGGGAATTCTATGCCGGCACCACACGGCTACATATTATAATAGTAAATGATACAGCAATTATCGATTTCAAATTCTTTAATTTATTCAAGTGATTTCAATAATATATACCTACACTAGCTGACCCCCTCGCAATTTCATTTGCGTGGACTTTAGGGTAAAAAATCTTGACGAAATCAGCTAATACCCTATTTTAAGAGTCGGAAATTCCTGAAACCCGCTTTAAATATCATGTATCCCGTAATCCCATTATAAGGGTTATCTTTAAAAAATAACCATTTACTGTATTTTTTTCATAGTGAATGATAATGACACGATGGACTTCAAACATTCTACTATAGCCCATTTCAAACTTGAATAACCGTTTTTATCCCATTTTCAGGATAATTTTGAAAAATCTTAAAATACGTATTCAATATTTTTGTTTGTTTAGTTTTATCCGTTTTCAAGCCAATAGCGTCAATGGTTGATAAATTTCACCACAATAACCTCAATATTTCGACTTCCTTTTCATACTTATATAGAAAGATTTTTAAAAAATCCTGAAACACGTGTTTTAATTTATAGTTTTTTCAGTACATACTGAAAGTTTCAAGTCATTAGTATGCTATATCAAAAAGTTATAGACATTTCAATACGGAGCCAAACTACGAATGTCAAACTTGAATAACCCATTTCACACTTTTTTAATGAATATTTTGAAAAATCCTGAAACACGTGATCAATATTTTTGTATGTTTAGTATTCTCTGTAAATTTCAAGAAAATCGGGCCACCGCCCGGTTACAGAGTTAGAAAAAGAACCAAAAAAACTTCCACCCCCCTTTTCACCCCCTTAGGGGTGGAATTTCCAAAAATCCCTTCTTAGCGGGTAGTTGTGTTGTAAAAGGAACCTACCTTCCAAATTTCAGCTTTCTAGCTTCAGCGGTTTAGGCTGGGCGTTGTCGCCAGAAAATCGCTTGTTCCTTTATATATTAAGATTTCAATTGAGATGTGAGAAGTGTAAAGTACTTACCAGATTTAGAATTAGGTTCGAGATCTGGGGAATCAGCTGACACCACTGCGAAGGCGATGGCTACCAGGAAGGTCACCTTCCCGCCGACACCCATCATGTTCTCAGCCCACGAGTTCAATAATGGACCTGGCTGAGAACTCATTGTATTTATAGGTTGTCTATATATTATGCGATAGTTCCCGCGACAGAGTTGGCGTAACGAGATGGATTAAATTTTTACAGTTTAATCAGATTCGTCAACCTTTTTACCGAGTTTGAAACAGCTGTCGAATTACTGATACTTATTAGTACATATTCAGTCGATCAAATTCTGCTCATATTATAAAAGCGTGACTTTGTCATTCATTTGCGCTTAAACAACACCGCGACGACCGAATGGGCTGACATTTACCTTGTAGCTCTAGAAATAGAATACCTACCCACAGGATTTTTAAACTCAGAGGCGCGTGGAAGCCACTGGATAGTTTTGTATCTTGAATATCTCCGACCCGTCTTCGCACGTGTATTTTTTTAAGTTTTCACACACACACGCTGGGTTACATTATTGAATTTTCATAGGGATCCCTAATTTGAAAAATATTCTATAGCCTATGATTATCATTCTAAAATGGTGAAAGAATTTTCCAAAAAGGTCCATTAGTTTCGGAACCCACAATTCAATTCCAACTACAATTTTGGTTATATAATTGAAGTTTTTATACGGATCTCTAACTTTTTTGAAAATATTTTATAGCCTCTGTCATCACGAAAATTTCAGGATTCTTATGGTGAAAGAATTTTTCAAATTGGTTCAGTAGTTTCGTAGCCTATTCAATTCAAACAAACAATCAACAATCATATATTTCCTATGTATAGGTTAGTATGGATAAGTATTGCTTCTCTCAATAAGCGATGGCAAAAGAATTAGGATCCTACCTTTCTTAGCGTTGACTCTATTCTTTATAAAAGATTGAAGTGACCAAATAATCAAAGGGATCACTTTATTTGCCAGTAATCCATAAGTTATTTGTATTTTGTGACGTTTCCAAGAGTCTTTGTAAGGTCAATATGAAATAAAGCACTCTGATATAGATTTTTTTAATTTGGTTCCTAGTAGATATATATTGCGGGTTCTGGCGCACTTTTCGTGTGTAGTAAAATGCACCTTATGTAGTATGCCTTAGAGTTGTAAATGGTTTGTAAAAATGTGTTTTAGCGTGTAAAGATCTCTGTTTAGTATGGTAGTAGTACTGTATGAGATGTCTGGGATAGCTGGTTTCTGGTTGTTTTGTTCGTTGTGATTGGATGGTGTCGTCCAGAGGTCAGGTTGAGTGGTCCGGGATGTAGTCGACCGCAAAGTTCCTGTTCTGATAACGTGTGCGATGGAGTCCCACGGTGGTGGCGGCGGCGGTGGGGGGCGGCGACGACGATGGGGCCTATCCTATTGGTCTAGGGAGGTGCGAAGGTCGAATGGAGCATGGGAAATGTGTGCACCTGATAAGGTTCTTATCAGCTAGTATTAGAGTAGGTACTTATAAAACGAAATGTAGGTATTGTTGTAAAATTTAAATAGTAATGATGATGTATTTTGCCTAGAGAAATATCTGCACGGGATGTTAAGTATTGCAATGAACTATTTAGATTAATCAATAGCTGCATCCTGCGTTGTATGATAAAGTGATTTATAAAACGCTGAATATATTCTAGATTCATTTCATTTCAATCTGAGCTAGCAAAGAGCACTAGAGTGTTGTTGTACCTAAGCATGTTGAGTCATTTATTAACGTGGGTCATATACTTGAGTTTAAATTCAAGAGATGGTGATGAGAAAAACTTAACTCTTTTCCCGTTCAAAAACGATGTGTTTCAAACGATTTGTGAAGAAAAATTATGGAATTTGCATAATGTGAGTATAATTAATGAAAACTCGTCTTTAGAAATGAAAGTGCACTCGTTGAAATTATACTTAACATCTAAGAAAGAAAACAGTTTAAGAAGAGTGGTATCGATTCATAGAGGTCAGTTCCAAAAATTTCCAATTTGCGTAACGAATGGAATGCTCTTGGAAAAAGTTGAAATAATCAACGAATACACCAACTTGCGAAAGATTAGACATCAAAGAGATTTAAGTATGGAACAAAGTTTGCGTAACAATGAATTTCTTCAAATCATAAGAGATGAGAATGGATTAGAAATGACTTTACGCGTAAATAAAAACGTAATACAACCTACTACCTCTACAACAACAACAACAACAACCTCAACAACTACCTCAACAACACCTCGAAATGTGCATTGGGATGTGAAAAGCACACCGGTTAACGATGATGTTACAACCGTTTCTTCACCACCACCACCATCTTCAGAGTTGAATGCTCTAAGTGAAGAATGTGAACAATACAAGTTTTTACTAACACAAATGATATCATGGTGTTATGATGAAATAGGCAAAATTGATAACTTGATAAGCGAGCGTGAGAATTGTTCCAACTCACTTCCTGCCAACTCTGCAAAGTTTATCATGAAAACCGCATAGTTTTAAACCACAACCGTTTCCTCTAAAATAAAAAGTATAAAAAGGAAGGTATGTATTAGTAATAAACTTATATCACAACTAGATTCACTACACGATTGTTGTTTGATTGAAATTATTTTTTTGAAATTATTTTTTTGAGAAGTAAGTTAATTTTTTTGCAATGGCTTTAGCTGCATTGAACGAAAATGGTGATAAAGTTTGGGTTAAGTTTTGTGATCTAGAAAAGGATAAACCTTATTTGGTTTATGATTGTAAGCAATCTCCATCAAAGTTTGATGTAAACAAATCTCAAACTATAGTAGAACTGAGTTGTGGGTTTGTTGCATTACCAACAAGGTTTAATAATCTTCCTGAAGACCAAATGGCTATCTTAAAATCTAAAACCATGTGTATTATCAAGGGGGCTAATGTTGGTAAAAGCTATAGGGTGAAATTTGTTGAGAAATCCACCAGCACCAGCTATGTCTAGAGGAGTTGTTTTTGTTGTTGTGCAATAAAACATGTGAGTAATTTTGCAATTTATTTTTTTTTCAGATTAAATTAAATTAAAAACCAAAAATCATTTAAAATGGATTCTTCAAGTACGTACAACAACAACTTTTGAATTTGTCTAATTTTAAATACATCATACCTAAATAGTTTATTTTAATTTTTTTCTTTTTTTTACAGATAAGGTAATAACGATTCACAAGCTGCAATGCATAAATAGATTAAAGGCACATCCTCTTCTATCCTGCTGGACAGTACCGTTGTCTTCACACAGTCTCTTTGAAAGAGCGAGAAGATTGTTGCATCAAGTATACTTATTTACTTGTGACGATGACTACAGCAAGATGATTAATTTCATGGATGACGTAGAGGAACATTTCGATTTACATCTTGGTGATACTAACATAGAATATAATGAGTGGATGGGGGAACTCGTTAGGGTAGAAGATGATGTGTTTACACATCTTAGTAGTGATAGTGTTTTCATTCAAAAATTAATAACTTTGTTACTTATCATTGTAGCTGATAACATTGATTTAAGCCCTTTTCTTCTTTAGAATAGGGTAGAAGATGATGTGTTTACACATCTTAGTAGTGATAGTGTTTTCATTCAAAAATTAATAACTTTGTTACTTATCATTGTAGCTGATAACATTGATTTAAGCCCTTTTCTTCTTTAGAATACATACTTTTATACCACCACCACCACCACCACCTCCCATTCTTTCCATCATGTAGGAGAATAGCATGTTTGTAAAAGGATAATTTTTTGTTACAGACCAACAATATTCGTTTCATTATTGACATGGATGGGTTTATGATTAAAAAACAATTTACATGCCGTGAGATGGGTATATATGATACACAAATCAAAAAGGCTTATAGCCTATTTTTTGATGTACCGCCCAGACACACGCTCACGGTGGCGGATTCGAAAACCATCAGTTATTGCTTCAACTACATTCACGGGCTCCCTTACAGCAATAATCAGTATCTCTACGAAGAGATACTACCTCAAAGCGATGTCGAGGTGGTTTTTCGAGAGCTGAGTAAAGCTGCAGCTGAGAAAAACCAAATGATTGCTTTTAAGGGGGGGGGGGTCATGTGAATTGCAGGTAATAAATAAATGTAGTATAAAAAATTATATAGATATTGAAAAGATGGGTTGCTTAAAATTCGAAAAATTATTAGAAATGTATGGTAGGAATAATATTATAAGTTGCAACCATCATAAACCTTTAAAGAACGGTAAGGAGCCTCATTGTCCGCAGGCTGAGGTGATCTACTTCAACATCTGGTGTAAAGCTAATAAGTTATGCTAAATTTGCGAATGTTTTTTTTTTCAATTGTTAGATGTCTTTTTCTTTGTGTCATTAATGAAGCGAATGTAACTTAGTAGCCGTGTGGTGTCGGCAGTTAAGAATTTACACCACCCCAACTCTTCCCGAGGGTGTCGTAAGAGACGACTAAGGGATGGGAGGTGGGTAGCAGTAGCGAGCGGGGTGTAGAATAAAATTGTATAACCTCTATGAAATAAGTATTGCGAACTGTATCGTTGTTAGTTTAAGGCAAATTCTAATTTTAAGTTATGCTACTCTCTCTCTCTCTCTCTCTCTAGTTGTAGGATACAAAATTTATAATCACTAGTTTTAAGAGAATGTTTCTATAAATAAAATACTCTGCTTGTTTCCCAACCAATTGGTATTTTTATTTACATCCTTATGATAAGTATAGTAGGTACAAACAGTAATATTGCTCATATCTTTCATTCATAAAAATAATGATTGATAATTTTACAACAAGCTTATCTTGTAGTAGTTTTACTACTACCGGTTGTGGTGGAACGATGATTACACAACATCTGTTTTGTTTATCCAACTTTTTTCATTCATACCCAACCACTTTACATAGATTTTGTTACCTTTACGTTTCAACACCTTCTCAACAAGATAGATATGAGGATCTTTCACCTTTTGCAACTCGTGTTCATAGAAAGAACCTAAAATAGGTTCATTTTTCACATCTTGCAGGGTATAAGTGATGGGGTTAGTATTTTGTACTTTAACAATTTGAAATATTTCCATACTCCAGTTACCTGTGTAACTTTTGGAGAATACAGATTTGTATTTACTGATTCTAACATAATCACCTTTGCTATATTTAGCGGGTGGTTTAACTTTAATATGATTATAGACCTTTTTGAGTATGTCTTTAGAATTCAATTCATTTACAGTTATAGGTGCTACTCCTATGGTTGAATGAACCTTTGTATTGTAACGTTTTATAATATCCCTTAATCCTCGACTACTCCAATTATATGAACCATTCAGACTAAAGTGCTGCCACATCCAATGTTTTATGGTTCTTATTAATCGCTCTGCTATGGAAGCTTTCATAACACTATAGGTGGAGTAGTGGTTTATGTTGTTTCGTTTCATGAGAGCTTGAAACTTGCTGTTGTAAAATTCCGTTCCATCATCAGATTGAATGTTCTTAGGCTTTCTGACGCTTTCATTCAGAATTCTACTCATTGCGGTGGTGACATCACTCCCATTTTTTGTCTTCAACGGTTGCACCCATGCATACTTGGAAAAGGTATCAATACAAATTAAAATGTATTTGAAACCTTCATTAACTTTAGAATATTTCTGCATATCAATGAGATCGATCTGCCAAGTATCATCCAACCCCTTTTGTATGAAACGTCTACGAGGGAAATTCTTTCGAGCATATGAATGTATCTCTTTCACCACCTGAGCTTTACTCATCCTTATTAGAGACGAGGATGTTTAGCAGCAGCAGCAGCAGCAGCAGCAGCAGGGACAGCAGCAGCAGGGACAGCAGCAGCAGCAGCAGTAGAATCACTCGGTTTCTTATGATGTGGTTTAATTCGAGTGGTGGTGGTGGTGGTGGTGGTTTTGGGGGTTGTTATTTGAAGTAGTTGTTGATTGATTTTACTTATTTCACTAGAATTACTTTTAATCTTCAATAATAGTAGATTTTGAATTTCATCCAATTGCGCTTTGATTATAACATCATTCTTACGAACACCCTTAGCAACGAATGATAACCGCTTATTATCGCATGCAATAACGTGTTTATTTTTTTTTGAATTTTGATTTATTTCACACAGAACGTTTCCTTCACTGCTGATGTAATGTCCAAACTTGTTGACAGGCATGTTGAATATGATGTACCTATGTGAATGCAAGTCAGCTATAATGTAAGAGGGAATCTAATTAACAACCTTATGTTGATGATGATGATGAACAGTCTGTTGTCTCATCTGATGAACAGTCTGTTGGTTGATGAACAGCTTCCTGTTAACTGATAGCTGATGATGATGATGATGAACAACCTGTTCACTGATCAAGAACCTGTTGTTGGTTGATATCTAGTAGGGAGGAGGAGGAGGAGGCTAGTACTACTACTACTTTATTATAAACCCACTTTCTACCATTTCTTCAATGATTGCATTAATTTCATTAGAGTGTGAATTGTTACCTACACTCTGAGATGCGATAAGCAGTCGTAAACGATCCACAAGTTCATTCGGATCATCCCAATAAATATAATCAGTATTTGGAAAGTATTTCTTGTTGATGATAGCACCACCACCACCACCACCACCACAACCACCACCACTCTTGATTAATTTACTTTGAATCAAGTATTTTTTTATGTATTCATTGTATTTGATGCTTTTATCACCTTGAACTTGACCTAAAGGTGAGAATCCTCGTCGATATGCATTTGTTTTCTTGAGAATTTGCATATATTTTTCAATATCACTCTGTTCAATTAACCGTCGGTTGGGTATTTTTTTAAAGATGAGCTCCACCATTCCTGGTGTGATTTTATATTTTATATCTTTCACTTGAATTTCATTGTTGTTTACGATTTGAATGGGACTGTCACCGATGAACATTCTACCATTTTGAAGGTACGCTCCGAACGGTACCCTTATCTCTCCACTCAAATACGAAATGTATTTATTTTCATTCGGATGGGTGGCGGTGACATCATCATCATCATCATCATCACTTCCTAATGCTGATGCCATCGATTCAACATCATCATCATCGGCGGCAGCGGCGGCGGCGGCGGCGGTATCATCATCATCATCATCATCATCATCATCATCATCATCATCATCATCATCATTATACATTTCATCTTTCTTTATTTTTTTCGTTTTACTGTAATCAACCAAAGTAGTGTTCTTTTTAGATACCAATTCATTTAGCGGTTTAGTGATAGGTTCAAATGTCTTCTCTAGTTCAGTTGAGAGATTGCTTCGAACAGTATGTAAAGCTTTCACTTTCTTCTTTACAGAATCAATTGATTCGATAAGTTTACGCTTCAACTGTTTATTTCCACCTAAAATCTGTTCAGCAGAGCTCATGATGATGAAATGGTGATTGTCAAACGATGCTATTAAATTTATACACAGTCTAATCTATTTCTATGAAATTATTGAAACATTTGCGATAGCGTCCTTTATTGATATTCCTATCCTTATCGATCACTAAGAAAGAGTATCGATCTCTCCAACATTCACGACATATATCTTGAAATTGTTCCCATCTCATGTCTGTGTTGACGTGATCATCATAGGCATGTCTCAAATTTAAATCATCCTGTTTGAAAAGTAATATAAGATTTGCATTATCCCTCACCAACTGTTTGGGTATTCTGCTGTAGGTTTGACATAAATAGAAACAATCTAACCCTCTATGACGTCCCATACTAAAGTATTGACGTATTGCATCCTGATCTTCTAAACTGACATCATCGAAGATAACAACACTATTTTCACCAGCCTCTTCAGGAGGTGTCACTTGACTTTTATCACTGCATGCGTGAAAAGTTATTTCCTTTATATTACTCATCACTTCACTTAAGAACAGATACTTGGGTTGTTGAAGCGATTTAGAGTATAGGTACACATTGAAGAATTTAATACCATTCGGATCGAAGAGTAGCGATAACAAAACATTTGTTTTACCGCAATTCGATGGACCACAGATGAGACATCTTATGCTGTTGGGTAGCAACAGCCCGTTTTTATCACCACCACCATCATCACCTGCATAATTCTCATCGAGAATTGACCAATTTTTCACTTTGAGATGAGTCTTTTGTTTTTTAAGTTTCATATTGTTATGAGCGCTCCACGACGCTGGTTGTCTATTTTATACAACATAACGACGAGGACAGTGATTATGATGATACCCGAGTGTTTCTATAGTATGGAGATAGAAAATAGACCAACCAAAGAAGAACTGGAAAACATTCCAAAAAGTTTACTCTTAAAAGTGGCCAGAAGATGGTTGCATCTTATCGAAAAAAACCTACCTGAATATCTGCAAAATGATTCAGAGATAAATCAATACTTTATGTGTAATGATCACTATCACCTTATATTCGAGGGTGATGGTGATGTACCTGACATACCATATATAATAAGGAAGCAGTGCTCATACTGCAACAAATCATCGAAAGAATAACAAGTAGAGGTTGGTTTATATGTATCTATATATTTAATATGATAACATATACCAAACCACTCACTAGAAAACGTAAAGTTGGTGTGAAAACATCTGTTGGTGGTGGTGGATTTATTAACAACTTAATAAATAAACTTCCGTTTGAGCTTCATCTGCCTGGATACAATTATTGCGGACCTGGTACTAAATTGGAGAAAAGATTGCTTCGCAACGATAAGGGTATCAACCCGTTGGATGAAGCGTGTAAACAACACGATATTGCATACTCTCAAAACCAATCATTGGAAGCACGACATAAAGCTGATTTAGAATTAGCAGCTGCAGCCGATCAACGTTGGCGTGAATCATCCAGTTTAGGTGAAAAGATAGCAGGTCTTGCAGTTAATAAAATAATGAAGTTTAAAGTGAAACGTGGAATGGGTGTACCCATCTCTCGAGTAATTAATGCAACTCGAAAAGCGCTAAGAAAACAACAACATCTATCAAAGGGAAATTCTTCACATAAACATCTGATAAATGCCGCAGTTAAGGCAGCAAAATTATTCTCACGTGGAAAAGTCATTAAACACTCCACTGCTAGAGTGATACCATTACCGAAACGAGGTGGTTTTTTACCATTGATTCCAATATTGGGTGCATTGGCGGCGGCTGGAACATTAGCAGGTGGTGTTTCCACCACAGCTAGAAACATTTATGAAATGATGCAACGAAAAAAAAATGAAGGTGTTGCCGCGGAGAAGGTTGTTGGAAAGGGGTTGTATGTACGTCCTTACAAGTCGGGGATGGGTCTCTACATCACTCCAAAAAACTGAAACTACCCCGAGGGAAGGCCCTCACTGATGTGGATATTTTGAAAAGTGTAAAAAAGCTAAAAATACCCTATTTTAGAGGGGTATTTATGCGAGATAGCCTACCACCGAAACCGCATTACTATGAGAGTGGTGTAATTAATTTGGATAGTCATCAAAACAGTGGAACACATTGGGTTGCCTACGTAAAGAAAGGGGATTATTGCGTCTATTTTGATAGTTTTGGTGATCTGCGACCTCCTGAAGAATTTGTGCGATACATGTCAAAACATACTACTACTGTAAACATTGAATACAACTATACACGTTTACAAAAATTCAATACTAAAAATTGTGGTCATTTATGTCTTGCTTTTTTAGGTAACACTGTGAAATCTCTATTCAAATAAATAGTAAGGTATACATTATTTGTGTTTCATTTACATCTCAGTAGGAGGAGGAGGACATTAATGTCATCATGTCGCTTACAATTACTCTAAACGGTAATAAATCTGTGTTATCAGCAGATTTTTTACCACCTCTCAATTTAAATAATAATAAGTTATATGAATGTGCTTTGATCTACTTGAAAACATACAATTCCATTCCAAATGTTGATAAGAGCAACAACTTATTTCATTATGGTGCGAATATTATTGAAATACCTGAAGGAACCTATGAGATAAATGATATAATTAAATATCTAGAGATAAAGATGGACGAATTAAGTGTGAAAGATGCGTATAATACCATTGACATTGAAGCAAACACTAATACATCAAAATGTTTATTGTTTTCACCAAAGTATGACATTTATTTAGATAAAGCAAACTCAATCGGCTCTTTGTTTGGTTTTACACCAAGAGTTTTGAAAGCTGGTCAAATACACTATTCAGATCAAACTATTGACATATTAATAACAAACACTATAAGAGTAGAATGTAATATTGTGGAAGGATCATTCATCAACAACATTCCATCACATGTGATTCACGAATTTTCTCCATCTGCACCACCTGGCTATCAATTAATAGAGAGTCCAACCAACGTTATCTATTTACCCGTGAAAAATAATATAATACAAAATATTGAAGTGCGTGTGGTGAATGAACGTGGGAAACTGGTGAATTTCAGAGGAGAAAACATATCTCTCCGTCTTCACATTAGACCGTTGAGAGAATATTAGATATTATTTTAAACAATGATAGTGTATAAAAACAAACATGATGCCATCACACCCTGTAGTAGTAGAAGTGGTGTTCATGGTCAAACAACGTACAACACCTCCAACCTGCAAAATAACTTTAAGAAAAAATTAACAAAAGAAAATATTTCTTTTCTACAAAGTCTTGGATTCAAAGTAAAATGTCCTCATCAATTTTAAACATTGATGATAAGGTGGAGTATGATGATAGTATTGAAAGCATAGAATTTCATCCCTACAATCCATATAACGACTCGTTCAAGAACAACGATGAGATACGTATTTGCATAAACAGACAAGATTTAATGGTGCTTCCGAGTGATAGTCACATCTTGGTGGAAGGTAAAGTTAATAAAGATTGCATCTTTATCAATAACGCTCCGGCGTTCTTGTTTCAAGACATTCGTTATGAATTGAATGGAGTTGAGATTGACCGAAGTAAAAACTGTGGTATTACAACCACCATGAAGGGTCTTGTCTCCTACACCAAAGAAAGTGATTATGCATTAGAGAACGCCGGATGGAACCTTAGTGTGATTAAATCAATCGATGATGGAGACTTTAGTTTTACCATACCTTTAGCACACCTGTTGGGATTTGCAGAAGACTACAGAAAAGTCATAATGAATGCGAAACATGAATTGGTTTTGAATCGCGCCAGTACAAACACAAACGCTGCAATAGTCAAAGAAATTACTAAACACATGGAAATTGATATAACACGTGTTGTATGGCGTGTACCTGTGGTTAAGGTTTCAGATAAGGAAAAACTACGTTTGATGTCATTAGTGGAGAGCAACATACCTATTCCTATTGCTTTCCGTACGTGGGATCTTTATGAATATCCACTGTTGCCGTCAACAACAAAACATGTGTGGACCATCAAAACATCATCTCAATTGGAGAAACCGCGCTTCGTTATTGTTGCCCTCCAAACTTCTCGCAAGAACGAAGAAATGAAGGATATGGGAGTTTTCGATCATTGTAATCTTGTCAACTGTAGAGTTTATCTCAACTCTCAATATTATCCTTACGACTCATTTTCAGCAGACTTTGAGAAGGGTTCCTTCCCCCTGTTATACGATGCATTTGTTAACTTTCAACGAGTCTTCTACAATCGACACTATTCCTCTCCTCAAGTTAATCCTTCACACTTTAAGACAAAGTATCCGTTGTATGTTGTTGATACTTCGAGACAGTGCGACACTTATAACACCAACAGCGCTATTGATATTAAAGTTGAGCTAGAGTTTAAGAAGAATGTACCTGCAAACACCACCGCATACTGTTTGATTATCAATGACTCACTTTTTGAGTACTCAATGCTTGGGGGAAATGTTCGGAAAATTTGTCAGTAACACTAAAGCTCTCGAGAACATAACACCACCCACCCACCCATCCATAATCATTATGGATTATTTTATTCAAAACTACACACCATCGATTCAGTGTTCAAAGTGTGTATTAGGTAAGAAGCAGTATTCTCCTCTTCAACAACAACAACAAGTGTTTAACTATACAATAGATGTATACCTAAATCTTGAAATAAAAGAAAACATACAACATCTAAACGTTTGTATAAACATCAATGATAGATTTGAAATCACTGATGAAGAATGGTATGAAGTATTTGAAGAAAAATTTGAGTACTTGAAAAACTTTTTCTATGAACACTCAATTGTGAAACCGCTGTTGAATATCAATCAAACCGATGATGATGATGGTGGTAAAAAAGGTGTTTTAATTACGCAACCTCAACTGATTCTTAGTAATGATGAAAATACTATTGCTATTAATCAACAAGAGTGGGGTTTTATTGAAACTATAAGGGATTGTATTAATGTGCAGATTGAACATTTGAATAGAATCAAAGTTACCTACGAGAATAGAATAAATTTTTTCAAAAATCTATTTAAACATAGAAAGCCATGCAGTTTACAAGAAGCGAATGTAATACTCCAAAAACAATATGATAAGAACTCAACAGTGGATTGTGAGATAAAATGCTTAGCATTAGAATTTCTGTTTGATTGTTATAATTTAGTGTAAAAAATGTATGTAACATTTTTCGTTATCAATAAAAAGACTTTATAAAAAATAAAACCGCATTTCATTTATACCTATGTGTGTGTGTGTGTGTGTGAGTTGAGGTGGGAACTTGGTGGTTATATAAAACTGCGATTGTTTGTAAAAGTTTATCACAATATTGGAAGTGTGGTTGTGGGGTAACAAAAATGTCGTATCATTTTTGTGAATTTTGCAACATTGATGTTTCTTCCAACAACTTAATCTCTCACTCGCGAACAAAACGTCATAAGTTGTTGTGTGCGCAAAATTTAGATTCTGACTATGCAGTGTATGTGGTTGATAGTGCATTCCAATCAAGAATCATAACCTATCGTTTCAATGGGGTGAAGATGCACCTTGTTCAAGATCCAAAAGCTTATCTGCTTAAAGTAAAAGGACGAGTGAAAAATTTACTTAATGTGGAATTGGAAATCCATAAGCAAATAAAAGTGAATCTTCAACTGTTTTGCCACTATGTGAAATTTGTGGATGATGAAGTGATAAGAGACCTTAAGTCATTCAACACAAAGAATGTGAACATAATGCAGATTAATGATGGTAGTGATTCGTTCGACTTTGAATCCTTTTACTTGTTTATGATAACAAGTATAACTACGAAATGTGAAGAATTTCAAGAACGTGATAGTGGATGGAGCTTGGAAAAAATTGAATTCTTGGAGGTTAACGTTAATAAATGGATTCCTCTAAGAGGAAGTAGTTACATTCCACTACCGGATTGGGTGCAAAAAAAACATGCTGTCATCAATGTTAACAATAACGATAACGCTTGTTTTATGTGGAGTGTGGTAGCGGCATTGTATCCAGCTGATAAGAGTAGTAATCGCATTAGTTCATATCCAAGGTATGAAAATGTTCTAAAAACAGAGGGTATAAACATACCTGTAAAAATTCAAGATATAAAACGGTTTGAAAAACTTAACAAATTATCTATTAATGTGTATGGTATTGAAAACAATCAATCGAAGACAATTCAACCTATGTATATTTCACAACAATCAATAAACAAAGATAATAATACTACTACTACTATCACAACAAACCACATAAATCTCCTCTACTTTGAAAATGCAATTGGAAAAGCTCACTATGCATGGATAAAAAACCTATCTAGACTGTTGAGCTCTCAAATGAGTAGTGGTGGTAAAAGAAAACAATGGTTTTGTGATGGATGTTTACGAAATTTCACTTCGAAATTTAGTCACAAACGACACACTCAGATAGGATGCGTAAAAAAACTAATTAAACTACCCACAGATGAAAATAAGCATCTGAAATTTACAAATTTTCACCACCAACTCAAGGTGCCATTTGTTATTTACGCAGATTTTGAGTCAATCTTATCACCAATAAAACATAATAATAATAATAATGGAAAAGTAGGTGGTAGAACACCAAACACTTTTGACACACACAAACATGTACCCTATAGTTTTGCATACTATATATATTGCGATTACAATCAAGACTTATCAAAGTTTGTTACATATCGTGGAAGCGATTGTGTTGAAAAATTCATTGATTACCTACACAAAGATGCTGAATGGATAATTAATATTTTACAAACTATTGTACCACCACCACCTTCACAAAGCAGTGTGGATGATCTAAACAATACAATTTGTCATATATGTGAGAAGAGTCTAGAAGGTGTGGATAGTTCAAAAATAGCAATAGATCATTATCACCTTACAGGTAAAATAAGAGGTAGAACACATAGCTCATGTAACATGCTCTATTCAATACCTAAATTCATACCGGTGGTGTTTCACAACTTGAGTGGTTACGATAGTCATCTGTTTATCAAACAATTAGCTCAAAGTGTGGAAGTAGGAGAATCGATACAGTGTATTCCACACAATAAAGAAAAGTACATTTCATTTGATAAGAGAATTGGAAAACACTTTCTAAGATTTATTGATTCTTTCAAATTCATGTCCACCAGTCTGCAGAAACTTGTTAATAATCTACAACCAAATCAATTTAAAATACTCCCAAAATTCATAGACACACCTGATATGATGAAACTTTTAACACGAAAAGGTGTATTTCCATATGAGTATTTAGACTGTTGGGATAAACTTGAAGAAACCTCACTACCGTCTAAAGAAAATTTCTATAGCACGCTGAGTGATTCACACATCTCTGATGGTGATTATGAACATGCTCAAGAAGTGTGGGACACATTTCGCATTAAAACTCTAGGACAGTACAGCGATCTCTATCTAAAAACAGATGTTTTACTTTTAGCGGAAGTGTTTGAAAATTTCCGCACTATATGTTTAAACACCTACAAGTTAGATCCGTGTCAATACCTAACAACTCCTTCACTATCATGGAATGCCATGATGAAATACACTAAGGTTAATCTTGAACTGCTCGTTGATTATGAGATGATTCAATTCGTAAAGTCAGGTATTCGAGGTGGAATCAGTCAGGTATCAAAGCGATACTGTAAAGCAAACAACAAATTCATGAAAGACTACAATCCAAACGAAGAAAGTACTTTTCTTGTCTATTTGGATGTGAACAATCTGTATGGTGATAGTATGCGAAGGTATCTCCCAATCAACAACTTTCGATGGTTAAATGAAAGTGAAATCACACAGTTTGATGTGAGTCAGTTAAAAGCTGACTCTGATGATGGATATTTCCTAGAGGTAGACTTGGAGTATCCCTCACATCTGCATCACATACACAATGATTATCCGTTCTGTGGAGAAACAAAGAAACCACCAGGTGGTAAAACAAAAAAATTATTGCTCACCCTCCAAAACAAGCAACACTACGTCATACACTATCTGAATTTCAAACAATGTTTGGAAAATGGATTAATTTGTAAGAAAATTCATAGAATCTTAGCGTTTCATCAATCACCTTGGTTGAAATCATACATTGATCTTAATTCGCAAAAAAGATGTGAAGCAAAAAACTCTTTTGAAAAAGACTTTTTTAAACTGATGAACAATGCTATTTTTGGAAAGACTATTGAAAATGTTGATAAGCGAGTTGATATTAAGCTTTGTACTGAATGGGATGATATCAAAACAAAAACTAAATGTAAATATGGTCTAAATCGATACATATCGAGACCTAACTTTCACAGCTGCACAATATTCTGTGAGGATTTAGTTGCTGTACAATTGAATAAAGAAAATGTCTTTTACAATAAACCTATAAGCGTAGGATTTACCGTGCTAGAGCTATCAAAATTTCTTATGTATGATTTTCATTATAACTATATGCTAAGAAAGTACGGTGAGAACAATGTCAACATGCTTTACACCGACACTGACTCTTTTATTTATGAAATCAAAACTAATGATTTTTACGATGACATTAAACTAGACTTGGATAGATTTGATACATCCGACTTTCCCACTGATAATAGATACAATCTACCGTTAGTCAACAAAAAAGTAGTAGGACTAATGAAAGATGAAAACAGTGGAAAAATTATGACAAAGTTTATCGGTTTACGATCTAAAATGTACGCCTACACATTGGATGGTGATGATGATGATGATGGATATACTGTGAAAAAAAACAAGGGTGTTACAACGTGTGTAGTGAGAAAGTTACACTTTGAAAATTACGTAAATTGTCTTAACCTCTCTCAAAGCTACTACAGAAACATGCACACGCTTGTCAGTAATAAACATGATGTATACTCACAAAATAAACGAAAAAAAGTATTGTGTGGGAATGATGATAAGAGATACATTATCTCATCAAACGATGATAACGGTGGTGGTGGTGAAAATACTCTTGCGTGGGGACATTGTAATATACCCACCTAGTTAGTATCTAGTCTAAGTAATCTTAAGATACCTAGTTTGTAAGATGTACCTATCATAGTTACATAAGGTCAAATAAATACATACCTTTAAAAAACATGCAATACTTTTATTTACAACACCCTAGCTGATAAGAACCTTATCAGGTGCATGCACACATTTCCCATGCTCCATTCGACCTTCGCACCTCCCTAGACCAATAGGATAGGCCCCATCGTCGTCGCCGCCCCCCACCGCCGCCGCCACCACCGTGGGACTCCATCGCACACGTTATCAGAACAGGAACTTTGCGGTCGACTACATCCCGGACCACTCAACCTGACCTCTGGACGACACCATCCAATCACAACGAACAAAACAACCAGAAACCAGCTATCCCAGACATCTCATACAGTACTACTACCATACTAAACAGAGATCTTTACACGCTAAAACACATTTTTACAAACCATTTACAACTCTAAGGCATACTACATAAGGTGCATTTTACTACACACGAAAAGTGCGCCAGAACCCGCAATATATATCTACTGTTCCTTACAATTCTAATGAATAGTGGGGTACTAGAGGAAATAAAAAAGTACACATTGGATCCCACTAAATGTTTATTAAATATAAAAGTGTAATTGTCATGTTATTTTCTAATGCTCGTTATTATCTTATACTAAATCCGTGTTTCATGATTCATGCCAGTGTCGTTGTCGAAATAGAAGAGACTGAAATAAACAGAATAATAATTATTTAAAATCAGGTTAAAACCATGCCTAATTCATTAAAATAAATGGATTATTTTAGAGTCAGTACCTAACAATGGTTTGAAGGTTGTCGAAATATGGACGATTTTATAACTTTTTTTTTTTAAGTTGAAGTTATAAAGAAGAAATAATTTCGAGTCGACTCGCACATGGAGGTTTCCGTACCATTCTATACAAGTATTTTGCAAAATTTGGAACCCCAAAAAACTGATAATTATTTTTTTAAGTACTGACCGCACCTGAATTCGCTTATTTTGGTGGTGTTACCTGATTTAGTATGGATGTTCGATACCTTAAAGCTGCGGCGAAGTTTGAATTTCCAATACAAACGTAATAAATACCAAAATGATTAATATAATTTGAGCATTTTTTTACCATGATCTGCTATTGTATTAGAAGAGTATTTGTCTAGGTTCTATCCACAAGCTTTTTTGAAAATACTTACCTATCTACACAAACAACAAGAAATCTTTGAAAAATTCCAACTTTGTTTAATTTCATTTCAGTAAAGTATTAAGTATTAAGTAAAGTATTACTGTAAAAATGTTGTGGCAGGAACCTAGATAAATACAATTTAAATACACATAATAGCAGAAGATGGTGAAAATATGCTCAAGTTTGAACTGATTTTGGTTTGACGTTTGTACCTACATACAGGTATACATATACCTCTATTTGGGAAATTGATCCGTCGCCGGAGCCTCTTCGGTCGTTGGTCCCTAAAGTTTTGTTCTCTTTGTTTCTTTATGTTGTCTTCTGTAGAAACACAGCGAGCTCTTGAAAGTTTGAGATAACATAATAAACCATGCCTTTTCATTGGTTTTTAAAGTTTGCAGACCTGACTGCCTGTCAAATTCAGAGGATTAATAGGTATTCACAAAATTTCAAGTTTAACATCGCTCCTGTCTACCACTTATAACACTAGTTCTATAGTAGAAACCTTTCTTTAAAGCCATTAATTTGGCTAACCTGGAATAATTAATCCCTATATAGACATAGCTTGAACAGCTTGGCATAGTACTTGCCCCGATGCTGCTCCCCCATGCTACTCCCCCGTAATCTCTACAACGGGACGGGCCTCGTTGTGATCACTGAAATATTTGTTACAAACTTGCATCGACTCGATCACGAACAATCGCGAACGTCTCGTGATCGTTTCTAAATGGCAGTCAGGATATTGGTTGCATTATTTATTTATGTTATGTCTTCGGTTGGGCGCACGCTGGTGCGGTGGGAATTAGTTCGAGGATATCAAGAGGCGCGAATACGCAGGTCTCAGCAGAACCCACGCATTTATAATGAACGCTGAATGGCTGTTGACTAAAAACTATGATGAAATATGTAGAGACCATTGTACAAAGGATGAGGCTTTAATGCCTAAAACATAGTAGCACACACATATGTAAATAAAAGGTTTTTCTACTCTGGTACCCGACTCTTATGAGGCCGGTAATATTGGAGAAGGACTACCTAACTCATATTATATACACAACACTACACTTTACATACATAGGTACATTAAACATGACACCATTTTCTGTTGATTGTTTGATTCTGATCTTGTACGTAAATGTAAATACCTATTTTATAATTTTCCTATTATTTGTTTTAAATTTTCTTATATTATTTTATATAGTTTTGATTTTTTGTTTTTTTATTTTGAAAAACAAAATCAAATAATATTAAATATTATTTGTACACAAACTTATAAAATGTTAATAAATTAATCTGGCAGGATCGGTTTCCTCCAATACAAGCAGCTTAAAGGAGGACTCCAATACATGTATGTTTAATTTATAAGTTACCGAAATAAACATTTTATTTTTATTTTTTTTTATTTATTTATCGTTGGTCATCTTTACTTCAGGTCTCGACTCTCAAGGGAGCAAATGCGTAGGCGACCGCGAGGGATCGAGGATCCCCGTTTTATAAAAATTTTTGGGTGTCTGGTCAAAGCGAGGCGTGACACGTGACCTGGTCAATAAGATGCGCAGCGCATAAGCATTGTTATGCTATAAATGCAATAAAAATTGTTATTTTAAATTAAATAGCTTAAATTAAAAGAATGTCTTCTTTCAATAAAATTTTCCATCTACAATATTACAGGTAGGTACTTTCCCTCCATAAGGCATTCAAATTTTATACATAACGTCCATAAGGTGGGACGTTATGTATAAAATTTTATTAATTCTTGTTAAAGTAGCCATAGTTTCAATAAACACCGTGTTACCATTTCAATGGTCTACATATTATTACAATTCCAATATACAAGCCTTGGATGACTTTGTAATAGACTATTTATATCCCTTTAATTAAAACCTTAATTGAATTGATGTTATACATTTTTGGAGCTATCTAGTTTTATGGTTCTGTAGAACCAGCCCGCTGACGGGCGTACGGACGGAAGACAGTCAGCAGTGGCTCCCATTTTCAATCTTAGATATGTCAGGTCAGATATGAATGCTCACACACACAGAAAGGATTAAGAAGAAAATAAGATAGTACATTATCTCTGAAAAGTATTTATATAATACTGGCACCCACCTGGTCGAGATTTTTAGGCCTTGACGACATTCTCATGGCCACCACTTCTAAGAAAGCCATAGTTCGACAAGGTTTTTACTTCATCTTGGGCAAAAGCGTTTGCAGCTGCAATAGCTGCTGCATTACCACCATAACCTCCATCGCTGCCATGTCCTGACGCTGCAGCGTTAGCAGTTGCGTCGGCAGCGGCATTCCCATAACCTCCATCAACGCCGTATCCTGATGCTAGAGCATTGGCAGCTGCGTTCGCAGCGGCATTCCCATAACCTCCGTCTTTGCCGTATCCTGACGCTAGAGCGTTGGCAGCTGCGTGGGCAGCAGCATTCCCATAACCTCCATCAACGCCGTATCCTGATGCTAGAGCGTT
The DNA here is from genome assembly GCA_963931895.1 of Eupithecia pulchellata. Lineage (NCBI taxonomy): Eukaryota > Metazoa > Arthropoda > Insecta > Lepidoptera > Geometridae > Eupithecia > Eupithecia pulchellata. Next base: position 171,783 of record OZ007539.1, read on the forward strand.
GGCAGCTGCGTTGGCAGCGGCATTCCCATAACCTCCATCAACGCCGTATCCTGACGCTAGAGCATTAGCAGCTGCGTTCGCAGCGGCATTCCCATAACCTCCGTCAACGCCGTATCCTGACGCTAGAGCGTTGGCAGCTGCGTTGGCAGCGGCATTCCCATAAACTCCGTCTTTGCCGTATCCTGACGCTAGAGCGTTGGCAGCTGCGTTGGCAGCGGCATTCCCATAGCCTCCATCTACGCCGTATCCTGACGCTAGAGCATTAGCAGCTGCGTTTGCAGCGGCATTCCCATAACCTCCGTCTTTGCCGTATCCTGATGCTAGAGCGTTGGCAGCTGCGTTGGCAGCGGCATTCCCATAACCTCCATCAACGCCGTATCCTGACGCTAGAGCGTTAGCAGCTGCGTTGGCAGCTGCATTCCCATAACCTCCATCAACGCCGTATCCTGATGCTAGAGCGTTGGCAGCTGCGTTCGCAGCGGCATTCCCATAACCTCCGTCTTTGCCGTATCCTGACGCTAGAGCGTTCGCGGCTGCGTTGGCAGCGGCATTTCCATAACCTCCATCAACGCCGTATCCTGATGCTAGAGCGTTGGCAGCTGCGTTCGCAGCGGCATTCCCATAACCTCCGTCGCCGCCGTTTCCTGATGCTAGAGCGTTGGCAGCTGCGTTGGCAGCGGCATTCCCATAACCTCCATCGCCGCCATTTCCTGATGCTAGAGCGTTGGCAGCTGCGTTGGCCGCGGCATTCCCATAACCGCCATCGCCGCCGTTTCCGGATGCTAGAGCGTTGGCAGCTGCGTTGGCAGCGGCATTCCCATAACCTCCATCTTTGCCGTATCCTGATGCTAGAGCGTTGGCAGCTGCGTTGGCAGCAGCATTCCCATAACCTCCATCAACGCCGTATCCTGATGCTAGAGCGTTAGCAGCTGCGTTCGCAGCGGCATTTCCATAACCTCCGTTGCCACCGTATCCTGACGCTAGAGCGTTGGCAGCTGCGTTGGCAGCAGCATTCCCATAACCTCCATCAACGCCGTATCCTGATGCTAAAGCGTTAGCAGCTGCGTTGGCAGCGGCATTCCCATAACCTCCGTTGCCACCGTATCCTGACGCTAGAGCGTTGGCAGCTGCGTTGGCAGCAGCATTCCCATAACCTCCATTAACGCCGTATCCTGATGCTAGAGCGTTAGCAGCTGCGTTGGCAGCGGCATTCCCATAACCTCCGTTGCCACCGTATCCTGACGCTAGAGCGTTGGCAGCTGCGTTGGCAGCAGCATTCCCATAACCTCCATCAACGCCGTATCCTGATGCTAGAGCATTGGCAGCTGCGTTCGCAGCGGCATTCCCATAACCTCCGTCTTTGCCGTATCCTGACGCTACAGCGTTCGCAGCTGCGTTGGCAGCGGCATTCCCATAACCACCATCAACGCCGTATCCTGATGCTAGAGCGTTTGCAGCTGCGTTCGCAGCGGCATTCCCATAACCTCCGTCGCCGCCGTTTCCTGATGCTAGAGCGTTGGCAGCTGCGTTGGCAGCGGCATTGCCATAACCTCTATCGCCGCCATTTCCTGATGCTAGAGCGTTGGCAGCTGCGTTGGCAGCGGCATTCCCATAACTGCCATCGCCGCCGTTTCCGGATGCTAGAGCGTTGGCAGCTGCGTTGGCAGCGGCATTCCCATAACCTCCATCTTTGCCGTATCCTGACGCTAGAGCGTTGGCAGCTGCGTTGGCAGCAGCATTCCCATAACCTCCATCAACGCCGTATCCTGATGCTAGAGCGTTGGCAGCTGCGTTCGCAGCGGCATTCCAATAACCTCCGTTGCCGCCGTTTCCTGATGCTAAAGCGTTAGCAGCTGCGTTGGCAGCGGCATTCCCATAACCTCCGTCTCCACCATAGCCTGACGCTAGAGCGTTGGCAGCTGCGTTAGCAGCAGCATTCCCATAACCTCTGTCTCCACCGTATCCTGACGCTAAAGCATTGGCAGCTGCGTTGGCAGCGGCATTCCCATAACCTCCGTTGCCACCGTATCCTGACGCCAGAGCGTTGGCAGCTGCGTTGGCAGCGGCATTCCCATAACCTCCATCAACGCCGTTTCCTGATGCTAGAGCGTTGGCAGCTGCGTTGGCAGCAGCATTCCCATAACCTCCATCAACGCCGTATCCTGATGCTAGAGCGTTAGCAGCTGCGTTCGCAGCGGCATTTCCATGACCTCCGTTGCCACCGTATCCTGACGCTAGAGCGTTGGCAGCTGCGTTGGCAGCAGCATTCCCATAACCTCCATCAACGCCGTATCCTGATGCTAGAGCGTTAGCAGCTGCGTTGGCAGCGGCATTCCCATAACCTCCGTTGCCACCGTATCCTGACGCTAGAGCGTTGGCAGCTGCGTTGGCAGCAGCATTCCCATAACCTCCATTAACGCCGTATCCTGATGCTAGAGCGTTAGCAGCTGCGTTGGCAGCGGCATTCCCATAACCTCCGTTGCCACCGTATCCTGACGCTAGAGCGTTGGCAGCTGCGTTGGCAGCAGCATTCCCATAACCTCCATCAACGCCGTATCCTGATGCTAGAGCATTGGCAGCTGCGTTCGCAGCGGCATTCCCATAACCTCCGACTTTGCCGTATCCTGACGCTAGAGCGTTCGCAGCTGCGTTGGCAGCGGCATTCCCATAACCTCCATCAACGCCGTATCCTGATGCTAGAGCGTTTGCAGCTGCGTTGGCAGCGGCATTGCCATAACCTCTATCGCCGCCATTTCCTGATGCTAGAGCGTTGGCAGCTGCGTTGGCAGCGGCATTGCCATAACCGCCATCGCCGCCGTTTCCGGATGCTAGAGCGTTGGCAGCTGCGTTGGCAGCGGCATTCTCATAACCTCCATCTTTGCCGTATCCTGACGCTAGAGCGTTGGCAGCTGCGTTGGCAGCAGCATTCCCATAACCTCCATCAACGCCGTATCCTGATGCTAGAGCGTTGGCAGCTGCGTTCGCAGCGGCATTCCAATAACCTCCGTTGCCGCCGTTTCCTGATGCTAAAGCGTTAGCGGCTGCGTTGGCAGCGGCATTCCCATAACCTCCGTCTCCACCATAGCCTGACGCTAGAGCGTTGGCAGCTGCGTTAGCAGCAGCATTCCCATAACCTCTGTCTCCACCGTATCCTGACGCTAAAGCGTTGGCAGCTGCGTTGGCAGCGGCATTCCCATAACCTCCGTTGCCACCGTATCCTGACGCCAGAGCGTTGGCAGCTGCGTTGGCAGCGGCATTCCCATAACCTCCGTCGCCGCCATTTCCTAATGCTAAAGCGTTGGCAGCTGCGTTGGCAGCGGCATTTCCATAACCTCCGTTGCTGCCGTAGCCAGACGCTAGAGCATTGGCAGCTGCATTGGCAGCGGAATTTCCATAACCTCCGTCGCCACCGTATCCTGAGCTTAGAGCGTTGGCAGCTGCGTTGGCAGCAGCATTTCCATAACCTCCGTTGCCACCGTATCCTGATGCTAGAGCGTTGGCAGCTGCGTTGGCAGCGGCATTCCCATAACCTCCGTTGCCACCGTATCCTGACGCTAGAGCGTTGGCAGCCGCGTTAGCAGCAGCATTCCCATAACCTCCATCAACGCCGTATCCTGATGCTAGAGCGTTGGCAGCTGCGTTCGCAGCGGCATTCCCATAACCTCCGTCTTTGCCGTATCCTGACGCTAGAGCGTTCGCGGCTGCGTTGGCAGCGGCATTCCCATAACCTCCATCAACGCCGTATCCTGATGCTAGAGCGTTGGCAGCTGCGTTGGCCGCGGCATTCCCATAACCGCCATCGCCGCCGTTTCCGGATGCTAGAGCGTTGGCAGCTGCGTTGGCAGCGGCATTCCCATAACCTCCATCAACGCCGTATCCTGATGCTAGAGCGTTGGCAGCTGCGTTCGCAGCGGCATTCCCATAACCTCCGTCTTTGCCGTATCCTGACGCTAGAGCGTTCGCGGCTGCGTTGGCAGCGGCATTTCCATAACCTCCATCAACGCCGTATCCTGATGCTAGAGCGTTGGCAGCTGCGTTGGCCGCGGCATTCCCATAACCGCCATCGCCGCCGTTTCCGGATGCTAGAGCGTTGGCAGCTGCGTTGGCAGCGGCATTCCCATAACCTCCATCAACGCCGTATCCTGATGCTAGAGCGTTGACAGCTGCGTTCGCAGCGGCATTCCCATAACCTCCGTCGCCGCCGTTTCCTGATGCTAGAGCGTTGGCAGCTGCGTTGGCCGCGGCATTCCCATAACCGCCATCGCCGCCGTTTCCGGATGCTAGAGCGTTGGCAGCTGCGTTGGCAGCGGCATTCCCATAACCTCCATCTTTGCCGTATCCTGACGCTAGAGCATTGGCAGCTGCGTTGGCAGCAGCATTCCCATAACCTCCATCAACGCCGTATCCTGATGCTAGAGCGTTGGCAGCTGCGTTCGCAGCGGCATTCCAATAACCTCCGTTGCCGCCGTTTCCTGATGCTAAAGCGTTAGCAGCTGCATTGGCAGCGGCATTCCCATAACCTCCGTCTCCACCATAGCCTGACGCTAGAGCGTTGGCAGCTGCGTTAGCAGCAGCATTCCCATAACCTCTGTCTCCACCGTATCCTGACGCTAAAGCGTTGGCAGCTGCGTTGGCAGCGGCATTCCCATAACCTCCGTTGCCACCGTATCCTGACGCTAGAGCGTTGGCAGCTGCGTTGGCAGCAGCATTCCCATAACCTCCATCAACGCCGTATCCTGATGCTAGAGCATTGGCAGCTGCGTTCGCAGCGGCATTCCCATAACCTCCGTCTTTGCCGTATCCTGACGCTACAGCGTTCGCAGCTGCGTTGGCAGCGGCATTCCCATAACCACCATCAACGCCGTATCCTGATGCTAGAGCGTTTGCAGCTGCGTTCGCAGCGGCATTCCCATAACCTCCGTCGCCGCCATTTCCTGATGCTAAAGCGTTGGCAGCTGCGTTGGCAGCAGCATTTCCATAACCTCCGTTGCCACCGTATCCTGACGCTAGAGCGTTGGCAGCTGCGTTGGCAGCGGCACTCCCATAACCTCCGTCGCCACCATATCCTGATGCTAGAGCGTTGGCAGCTGCGTTGGCAGCGGCACTCCCATAACCTCCGTCGCCACCATATCCTGATGCTAGAGCGTTGGCATTTGCTACTGCATCAGAATTGCTGACTGATGCTACATAATGCTGAGGTGAACGTTTTCGTCTATAACTTACTAGCCCATTTCTGTCATTGTCAAATTCATAATTTGAATCAGCTGATCTTGTGCGTGTAATGTGAGTACTGTTTAATCTAGTTGCAATATCAGGTGTATCCCCTTCGGCTTCGATCAATGTGTTTATGATGTTAACACTGTTGGATTCCTTAGATCCAAGTAACAAACCACCATCGTTGATAGCATTCACATCTCTAGTACTACCTAAAAGTCTTCTGGTGTTGGCAATCGCATGAGCATCTGCATGTGCTGAAGCATGACTACCTCCTAGAGCAGCACTGCCTTGACATGGGATATCGGGTCTAGCTTCAACGTACACGATGTTGTAGAGGACTTTGCAAACGAAGATCTTGCACGAAGAGCCCGGGACAATGAACGGCACGTTCGGCAGACGGGCTCGGCACAGTGGTGCTGAGGAGGTAGCAGCATTGTAGTACTAACCAACACAACATTTAATTACACAAAAAATTTACTATATTACTTACACAAGAAGTAAATAACTCGCGTTGGTCCTGGAACTGTTGAAAACAAACAATTAAATATAGGCATGTTATGGAAATCAAAAGAGTTTTTGTTCAGCTACTTACTGTGAACAGGTATAGGCACAGGCACTAGGAGGTCGCGCCCAGGCAGCCGGATGTAGTTGTTGACGGGCACGGGCACGCGCACCGTGGGTCCGGGCACCAGCACGTTCCAGCGCACGGGGTACGGCACTCGCTTCTCCACCGGCACCGGCACGCGCACTTCCGGCCCAGGGATGTATATCTTCACGGGCGGGGACGGCACCGGGACGGGCACTGGCACGTATACTTTTTTGCCAGGCACAGGGACAGGAACTGGGTAAGGACGCGCCGGCCCCGGTATCACTATCGGTGGGGGACCTGCCAAACAAATTATTCAACACGAAATGAACCTCTTACCAATGATGTTGGCAATGAATGCAACAATTATTGTGCAGTTTTGAAATAACTCGCAAATAAAAGGTGAAAACTTACAATATGGTAATAGCGGTATCCGGTGCGGGATCGGCAGCGGTAAAGGCATCGGAGGCAGAGGACCCACTCGTGGGTTCGGAGAGGGAATCGGGGAAATAATCGGTTTAGGAACGATCGGTACAGGTGTAGGAAGGGGTATTGGTACGATGATTGGGCTAGGCACCACCGGAGACCATATTGGTCTAGGTACCGGTAGCGGCGGATTAATTGGCCTAGGCGGGTTTATTGGAACTGGTAGAGGCGGTAATGGCAGCGGCCGAGGTATCGGTAATGGCCCTGTAAAAATAAATATATAACGTCTCTATGCTATTTCGTAAGCCCAAAGAAAATTTTTATAATCTGGTAAACTATAGTCTAACTGGCCCATTTATGTCCATATTTTTATCTTATTTAATATACACACACCGTGTAACAAAATATGTGTACTAAGCGAAAGGGGGTGAATTTCCATCCCCCCGGGTACCAACTTTTGTTCAACGACTTTTCAAATTTCGATCGGTATCTCGGAAAAAACTGCATCAAAGTTTCAACATGGACAGCTGATTTTTCACGAAGTGACAACCTTAGAGGCAGCGGTTTCTTGTACCTGTGACAATGACGTCAATATGGTCACAGATGTAGAGTGATAGATAGATAGATAGATAGATTAGGTAGTCTACCGCCCCGCCATAGCTGAACTCTACGAAGATAAATACCTACCTACCTACAGTGGTAGTAGGTATGTATAGGTTACCCGGATAGGATTGTTATTTTTTAAAGGCACTAGTAAATTAAAACTTTTTGTATGGGAATTTTTAATTATCTCCCCCCCACAACTGATCACCATTGGGGTCTGAAACCTCCCCCTCCGGCTTAGTACACATATTTTGTTACACCTTGTATAGTAATAATATTACAAATAGAAAAGATTTGATTGTTTGTTTTTGAATAGGCTTCTAAACTACTGGATCGATTCGGAAAATTCTTTTACCATTATAATCATAAACATGGGCTATATAATTTTTAAAGTTAGGTATCCGAATGAAAACTTCCATAATGTAACCGAACGTGTTTAAATTCTGTTTAGTACCTACCGGGCCGGGCGGACGGCTAGTATAGGTATTATACAATAGGCTAGTGCCAATATGAGACTGGCTCGAAAATTAATAAGATGAAATCCAAACAACTATGCTTTTTTAAGACAAAGCACTTAGATCTGTGCGTTATTTATAAGGGATTGGACCATTTCGATCTGAGACCTTATTCTGACTTGTGCGCATAAGCTTTCGGTATAGGTACGATTTCGATTTAGATAGCATAGAATTTTAATAAAAACCAACGAGGTGAAGCCTAAAAATGCTACAAGTAGGTACGTACGTCTTATTTTCCTATTCGAATCGTGTGAGTATAAATGAAAGAATTGCTTTTTAATAATTTTTGGCTTGTTGTGTCAACACATAGATTCATTTATAGCTTTAGACTTTTTTAATATGGTACTTTAGCCTTGTTCTTTTATACGAGCTGTATATTAAAGGCCATGGAATAATAAAAGCTAATCCACACGGGACTCATCGATCAGAACCTTTCCCTTTGATTCAAGTTCAGTGTGCAGTTCTTGAGCATAGGGGAGTTAAAATGTTACCTGGTGGGGTAACATCAATGTCCCAGGGGATCATTGGGCGGCACGACGTGCACGAGGCGCACTTGGTGAGGAACCCTCGGAAGGGATCTCCGAAGCAGGCGCAGATGTAGCAGGTCTGGAGGTAGACCACGGAGAACATCTGGCCCTCCGCGCTGCAGCGGACCATTCCTAAAGTAACGAAAGATTGGTTAATAGCCCGGTAACAGAACAAGACATTGTTCACCTGTAACCTCCTACACTGATTTAAAGATTTCTTGAAAAATTTTGAAACACGTATCTCAATTTATAATTATTTCAAAAATTACAAGTCATTCAAGAAATTTCAAGTCAATAAAATTCTACGAAAAAATTAAAGACGGCTTAACTAAATATCTCAAAAAGTAGGAATCCTACGAAGATCCCTTGGGAGGGTTCCTCAGGTCACTGACGGAGTCTGTCGGAAGACCAACGCTGGCGTAACGAGAGTAAGTACCACCAGCTCATGCTGACAGAGATCTGTTTGTGACTCATTGCAAAAATAAGTCTGATTTTTCTTTAGATGTTATACTTTTTTTATATATACTATAATTTTCTTTATTAATAATTGAAGACATGAGTGGATGAAGGTGTTATGTCGCATTTTTTGAATTTTTGCTTTTTCATCGTCAATGAGGTATTTAAGTCACTACAAAAGTCGTGGCACCTTCAGATTTCATACTTTTAAGCTGAACGATGAGAAAAATAATGGATGAAGGGGTTATGTACACAAAAAGCTAATCTTCTTCGTGGAAGAAAGTGTTATGGGCACTTAACACCCGACTTCAATAATACATCACAAAATAATGTAATGGAAGAAAGTGTTATGTGCGTACATAGCTCCTTCATCCGTGATTTAACTTATCAAAATAGACAAAACGGTTTTTTTATGGATGAAAGGTGTCATGTTCTGTTCATAACACCTTCATTAATATTTCAACTTGTTTATTTACGAAAGTTTTATGCAAATATTAACGGTCAGTCTTGATAAAAAAATTAATGTAGTAAGTAAAATATTTTTCTGAATGCTTTTGCTAAAACGGTTTGACAAAAATGTCTCGAGGAAAGAAAATGGTAAGTAGATGTTATATTAAAACTAAGTGAAAATGACATTATAAATAAAAGTGTTCAAGAGAATAAAGTAAATAACCTCAAAATTTATGGAGAAAGAACAATGGCAGAATTTGGTCTGGACTTTTTTTGCGTCCATGGATCTGATGTATATAAATCAAATTTAATAAATTTTCTATGATTTTTCAATTATTCACTCCTTCTCGTAAAGGCCGGAGTTATTTTATGATATTTAAAAGCTTATCAAATGATATTCGAATAAGGTACATTCGAAATGTTACCATTTTATTAGTGGTGCGGGTACAATTATTGAATGCAATGTATCATTTGTCTTTGATTTGTCTTTGATAGTTGTTGATAGTGTCATGTTGTCAGCGGTTGTCTGTCAAGACGCTATAGAATCTAGAACGTAGTGGTTTTATTCTCTTTGACATCCTTCCGAGACTTCGGCGTTTTTCATCTCTGCTGTGTTTTGTGTTTACATTTTGGTTTTCTATTTATTTTTACCCGAATTACGGAAGCCACAGGCGACGTATGTAACACCCGACCTGGACTGTTTATGGACATGGACTGATTGATACTGCCCTGTGTCTGGCTAGTGCGTGCCCTTAGGACTCCGATATTGTTGTTTTGGGTGTTCTGGGCATTTTCTATGTAAAATAAAAAAATATCTATTAATGTAGGTATACGGTATACCTATATATATTGTTTTAAGTATAATAAGTTATCTAGTAGGAACTCATAACATAACACAACCTCTGCTTAGCTTCGGGCTAGATGATGCTGTGTGGATTGTCCAACATTATTTTATTAAAACCCTCAGTTTTTTTGTGTTTAGGTACATTTTTTTTAATACACGCCCAGCTTTCGTAAACATACAAGAAGTTTAGGATTTGTTTTGCTCATTTTGTTTATCATTTCTCATTTCGAATATATAAGGTGGCGTGGTCTAATTGATAAGAACCCAAGACCAAACCACATTATTCATTTCTTTATGATTTGATTTCAATCTGCGATGTTTTATAGACAAATATTGTTTGACGTTCATTCATAACCAAAAAATTCAAACACTGAAATCTTTTTTTCCGGCTTTCCCCAAAGAAAATAGTTTCATTTATAGATTCTGGAGCTAACGCCAAATCTTTTAACATTTTTTTCATTACGGTACGCTTCAATTTGATCCCAGACAATTCTTAGTATGGAGACCTGCCATTGTTCGTGTTTTGTTTCGAAACTATTTTTTTTACCCCTGACGCAAAAAGAGCGGTGTTCTAAGTTTTACGTGTTTATGTATCTGTGTGTGGCTGTGTATCTGTGTCTGTCTGTGGCACCGTAGCTCCCAAACGGATAATCCGATTTGATTGCGGTTTTCTTCAATATAAAACCTTGTTTGTCGAGATGATTCTTAGCTATGTTGACTACCTCGGTGGCGCGGCGGGCAAAGGTCCGATGCAGGAGGTTGCAGGTTCGATTCCTGCCTCGGGACTAATGTTTGTACGATCTGTAAATATTTGTTCAGGGTGTTCTGGATGATGTTTTCTATAAGTATAGTAATAATAAAAAATATGGGGTATTTGAAATTTAATATTATTCCTTAACTTAACCATCAATCTTTTGAAAGGATACGAATGTTAGTTCACTAACGTGGAGTTAAGTAAAGTCACAATCCTTGCAACTTGTGTGTGTTGTGTATACGGTACGGTGTGTATTTTGGAATAAAAGTATATGTAGATATCTATTCCCGATCAATATCGTGAAATAATTTGTAAGGCGTCAAGATCAAATCAAGTTATTAATATGGCTGGGCATTTCAGGAAAATCAGCTGTTTGCAAGAAAAACTGAATGATGATGATGATGATGTTGATGATGTTGATGATATGATGACAACCTCTAAAAAAGTGGATATACTAAAAAGAAACTCTAGACCAGATGATTTTCTTATAGAACGGGTTACAGATAACTATGGCACGATAAAAACGGAGAAAAAAGATGATATTAAGGAACAACTGAAATTTGTAAAGGCGGAATATCGTTATTTCTACGAAGATATACTAAAAAAATTATTATATTTTAATTTTAAGTGAACTTTTAGTGTATGAAACACGTTCATAAACTATTCTAGTTTTATTTACACGACTAACATGTTTGTGAAAGAAGGTGCTATGTACGTTTTTTTGTATAAATGACCCACTTATATACATATATTTTTTCAAATAGTAATAATATACAAGTGAATACATAATTACCTATAATTTTTGTAAATCTCAGCATCATAACTCAAACACTATAATTTCTACACCTATAAAACCTTAAATGCAATTTTTCTCCATTTTTTGTTTTTGTTGCATAACACCTTCATCCACTCGTGTCTTCAATTTATTCCTTTGTAATATGAGTTGCAAATAAAAATATTGTATTCTTCTATAGTTTCAGGAATATTATGAAAGATCCTGAAATAAGTGTTGAAGATATCTATTATTAGACATTGGAAGTGCCAGTAACGTGCCATAGCAATAAAATCTTCGTACATTAAGTCGACTCAAACCAAACATCACTTCAAAAGCAAGAATCTTAATTATTTTTAATTACTAAAACATTTGGACCAGATTTTTGACAAATTTGTGATTATTAGCTTTATAAATAACTTAAAAAATCTTTATAAAAAACTCAAATTCGTGAAATTTTATCACTATTAGTACGATTATTAATATTGCTAAATACTTCAAAAAATCTGTTAATGAATCAATAAGCGCCATGTGAAGAAGATGGGTATGGATTTCACGTTCAGAGAAGCGGGACTAAGCATACGTTTTTGGAAAGGTGTAATTATCAAGTTATTTGTTTACCTATTTTTCCCGACATTTCAACAGCCTTTGTGGTCTCGGGATGATATATCAAATCGCATTTTTGTCAACGAAGTATCATCAGCAATAAGAATATAAATGACAAAGATCTTTTACTGTTAAAGGAAGATATATATATAGCTCACCAGCATTGATGTTGATCAGCTTAGCCGGGTGGATCATGTGGCCGACGCCGACGGGTTCCCTCAGGTTGCCGAGCTGCTCCTTTGCATCTGAAGAGAAGGTTCAATCTGTATTATCGTTTTCAGCGAGCGTTTAGGTCTGTACGACCTGACCTTTTTGTAATTAATTTACTCGAATCAATCCATTCTTAGAAGACGTAATATATTTCTCAACACTTTAACCATTTTCCATCAGGCAAGCAATTTGTTTGCTGCCTTGGTGGCATAAAAAAGAACTTCATTTCTTCGCAGCATAAAACGAATGTGATCATGACTCTCGCTCCATCGCCTTTGATGAAGAGTCATGATGATTGAGAGTCGTGAGAGAGATTAAAGTCAAGTTTAGAAAAAAATATTACAAACAACAATAAGAAGCACTTACAAGTATTGGATAAACCTATTGCTCCTGCCACCAAAAACAGGACCAAAGAAGGGAGGTCCATGGTCGTCCACATGGTGCACCCACGACTCGTTGACGAGGATGCCTGTATGTGCCATGGTCCAGCACCTGCTTTTAAACCCCCGCTCGTAACGGGTTAACAACTGTGCGCAATCAATTTTAAAATTTAATATTATTTTATACATTCTAAATTGGGCATGAAAAGTTATTTAAGTTGTTGTTGATTGAAATTATGTAGGTATGAACATGAAGATTACTCGGCAACAGGAAAAATTTATTTCATATCGATATGTTCATTACTTTAATCAGTGCATTGAGATAACTATATTCTCAAAGATGATTTTACTGAACATACATTAGGTATTTTTTTTTATATTTTATCAAAATGAATCTTGAACATTTAACTCACCTCAGATCAGTGACTTTTTAAATGCACCACTCATTCAATAAAACTCTCCCGAAATATTCACGAAGAGACGAGGGAATTTCATTTTGACCCAATTCATATTTTTCAACCTCATAGTTCGTTTCACAAACCCCACAATCCACACACATTCAATTACAAACGTTTATAACTCCCCCCCCCCCCCTGCCACCCCCACCCCCCGACGAGGTGAAACCAAAGGGGAGCGCGGCTACCTGCCGGAACCGGATGTGCGACCCACTAATGACGTGGCGCCATCTATGTGTGATTTTTTTGGTTTTCGGCGCTACTTTTATTTTTCGTGGTGTGTTATCTCGTGAATGCTTTTATGGGAGGAGAGATAGGGATGCATATATCAGACTCTGATATATGCATCCCTATCTCTCCTCCGATAATCAGAGGCAAGGACCAATGCAGTAACAACATTATTTGTTTCTTAAATTTCGATACTATGATGACAACTTAATAGTCGGCAATAATGCAACCATAGTTATATACTATAGTTACATTATTGAAGTTTCGTAAGCAACCCTCTACTAATACGAATATTTTCAAAAAAGTTTTGGAAATATTCTGCTATAAATATATCTTAAAATATGTTCAACAGATATAGTCTTAGACATAGGTAGTGTAAGATTCTGATAGTCAATGGTTTTTTTGAAATCGGGCCATTATGTTCCAAAACCCTATTAAATTCATATAAACAAACAATCAAATCTTTCCTCCTAATAATATTATAAGTACCTATTGGTTTTGTTCGCATCATCCTGTAGATCAGCTTAGGCTATGTTTGTCACTAACCTGCGGATTGATTATGATTGTGTTCATGATTACATCCTTAATTTAATTTTCTATCAGATTCAGAATTAGATTCAATAACTTTATTTCTTTAGGCTTACAAAATAAGCACTTAGACAAGTCAAATTACAAACAGACAATTATTAAAATAAGAAATCATTGGTTATTGATTTCTCTTCACTTCAATTTTTTGTCCACTAGTGGAAGAAGTGAAAAAGAAACCACTAGTACATTCATATATAACTTATGTGTCTAATACAATTTTTGTTTTGCCTATCTAAATCTAGTTTAATGTGATTTAGATACATGTCAATAGTTATTTAAATTGGTACCAAAAACTAAGCACAACATTCAGTTTCTTACATGCTATTGTTGGTGTGGAATGGAGCGACATCTGGCCAAGCATTAGTATCATTAACGTAGGTAATCATCTATAGAGTAAAATGCTTTCTTAATAAGGTTTTGTTTTATGTATTGTTTAAATTTACGAATATGGAGCTCAGTTGCTTCAGATGGAAGCTTATTATAGAAGGGCACGCAATTTCCCATAAATGACTTCCCTACCTTATGTACCTAATCTGTACGATACATGTACCTATTGTCAACTAATATTAAATAAAAATAAAATTACAGTGAACAACGAAAATATTACGAATACTTTGAAGCAACCAGCTTATTCCGTCTTAAAAAGCTATCATACAAAATCAAACTACCTGGTCGTTTCAAAACCAAGAATATAATAAACATCAAAATCAAATTCTGCGATCGCTCGCAGGACGGGGCTCCAGCAGAACTGGACAGGAGCTGAGTTAATTAACTAACGAATTAGTTGGTGGTCCTTCGAGACCGGTGCCTAATCTCGCGGTATCGAGTGCGCAAATCTTTCTAAGGCCTCGTCTACATACAGCGGGCGGACGTTTCCAAGTAGTGTAATGACTGCGTAGATATAAGCTGTTTGAAGGAGCTCTACCATTAAATAAGCTTTTCAAACATTCTACGGTCATCCTCTGTGGGAATTTTTCCAAAAAAAGAAAGCTGCTGTATTGTTACGTAGAAGTACGAGCTTAATTTTTATTGTACATTATGCTTCTTTCTGTTATCGTCGATGTAAATGGTACTTGGTCATCAATGGACCAATCAACAGCTGAAATTAGTCAAGTTTTCCATGCATTAAATGAATAATCCCATGAAACCTGACACGTCCATCAATCACCCGCTAAACTCACCCAGTGTATTTGCCTGAGCGTGCATTACCCGCCATCAATCTTATAAACACGCGCGATGACAACTCGCACCTCGCCAATTTACTCGCAACACACCAATTTAGTCATCGCAAAATTCCATAAAATATTTATAAATGCAGGTTTTCTCGCGTGAAGACCATGATACGGCAAATTTAGTGTAGGACCCCTATGACGAAAAACAGTTTGCGCTATATTTATATTTCTAATTATATATCCTATAAATACACCCCAATAACTAACATTATTATTATAAATTACTTACTATTATTTTTATATCAAAAGATACATAAATTCATCATCACCAGCCTATAACAGTCCACTGCTGGACATAGGCCTCCCCTAATGAGCGCCATAGATGGCATCATTATTTGGGGGTTATTGCCCATAATCCCCACGCTGGGCATGCGGGTTGGGGATCGCAGTTCGGTGTAGTTGTTCTGTTCGGATACATAAATTATTTAAGGCTAATCAAAAAATTGGCAGTGTCGATTAGTACCTCTAAGTATATAGCTGATAATGATGATGACGAATTTTCATATGCGTCCCTTAGCGAACGCCACAAGCATCGTGTCCGCCTTCAGCTTACCTCGTTAAGGCCTGGCGGGGCTGTGGGTGATAACCGCATGGAACCGCACCCATGAACCGTGATAAAGGACGATGTATGATAAAGGACCTGCAGTTTCAGCAGCATCATCTTCAGTGACACTGAACTAAAACTCTTATCCAATTAAAATTTGCAAGTGCTTATCAAATAATTGGTATTGAACTCATGGTGGCAAATCAATCGATTAACTTAATTAGTCAGCTCCAAAAATCAGTCAATTCAGAAAAGAATCATTCAGTAAATGTTTTGGTATTGTCTTAATATAATCGTAATAATAGGTAACTAATTAATAATTCATTAACGTCGAGGAACCCATCCTGCATTCAGCAAGCCGCCGCCGTCTGCCGCTTTATTACGAGATTTCTCAGTTCATCACCCATCATCACAATAAGATGGTTGTTATTCCTCTCGTTTTTCCTTTACAATATTCTCTAGACTTAGCGGATATTGTCTATCGGCGTATCATATGTATTGTGCGACCGAGATTCCGACCTGCTACCAGAACCTCGCCTTTAATTGTGCGACCGAGATTCCGACCTGCTACCAGAACCTCGCCTTTAATTGTGCAACCGAGATTCCGACCTGCTACCAGAACCTCGCCTTTAATTGTGCAACCGAGATTCCGACCTGCTACCAGAACCTCGCCTTTAATTGTGCAACCGAGATTCCGACCTGCTACCAGAACCTCGCCTTTAATTGTGCAACCGAGATTCCGACCTGCTACCAGAACCTCGCCTTTAATTGTGCAACCGAGATTCCGACCTGCTACCAGAACCTCGCCTTTAATTGTGCAACCGAGATTCCGACCTGCTACCAGAACCTCGCCTTTAATTGTGCAACCGAGATTCCGACCTGCTACCAGAACCTCGCCTTTAATTGTGCAACCGAGATTCCGACCTGCTACCAGAACCTCGCCTTTAATTGTGCGACCGAGATTCCGACCTGCTACCAGAACCTCGCCTTTAGATTTACTCTCATATAGGGCCTCTGTGCGGCTACGGCCCCACGCACACCCCCAAAGGACCTGGCCCGAGATCATGGAAATAAGATACAATATAAATATTGAACTTTTGTCGTATGTTGAAGTCCTCTGTGGCGCGTTTGCCCAAAGTCGGCACCAGTTACGACAGAGAATTTTTTTTTAATTTTTTTTATGGGTAGGTAAGAGGATGATTTTATTTAGATTTTTTCAATGTATTTTGCTATGTATGAAAGCGGATTTTCGTTTTGATATGTCCGAATCCCCCTTTGATTTTATTATTCACTCAATGAAATAGCCCCATTGGACGGATAGGAATGGTAATTTTTATTGACTTTTTTTTTAAATTATTCGAAAAGTTTGATTATTACGAAATTTATTTATTCATGAATCTGTCAACATTTTAGGTCTACTGCTGCAGTAGTTTCTGAGATATTAAAGATCAAATCACAACTCGGAAAAAAGCGATGCCGTAAGGGTTTTGAAATCGATGTCAAAACCCTAAAAAATACTGTTCAAAAGCCATCACTCAATTTTTTCAAAACATTTTGAAAGTTATATCTTTAGTGGTGTCGGGCAGCCCATGGAATATATATATGCTATTGAACTCCTTATGGAAAATCGATCGATAACAGCTTAGTCACCTTAAAAATAATCAGTTAAATCCAGAAACCATCTCAACGCAATTCTTTTTGTGATTGATTAATATCAATCCAAGGTGGCTGCCGTTTCATTTTACATAACATATTCTAGCATACAGGTGTCGCTGATTAAATTCTATATGTATAGTTTTATTACATAAGTTTTTGGTGGTTAATTATAGTGATAGGTAGGGTAGCTAATTATTGCCCATTCCAGCTGCAGGAACTTGGCAATGTACCTACAGCAAGACACTTTGTGCCTACTGCAGTATCTGTCGTTGACTTTACTTTACATTATTTTAATCCAAAACCGTATGATAAATGAATGATAAATTAATTTTATTACTGTTAACTAGGTATCGCCTAGTTAACAGTAATAAAATTAATTTTATTACTGTTATCTAGGCGATAATGTGTACATTGGTCTTAAATTAATCTATTTAGTACAATACTCTGCCATGGTCTGGCTTACAGCATTAGGTACCTTAATACCTACTTAACATAATATTTATAGTAGGCAGTAGTATATAGTAGGCTGCTTGGTTTTAGTTTTTACCAATTCTAGTTAGGGCTTCCGCGAAATCGATAACTAAAAGCGACTTCCCTACCTGTAAAGTTCTGCCGAGAATATCTCCCAACATTGAAACAGGCTAGCTAACCTACAGACCCATTTCACCCTTTCCCTGCAAGGCACCTGACGCGCCCTATATCTTTAAAACATTAATAGAGTCTGCCGAAGACAGATAATACGGGTCCCGCGGTGCTGACAGGAGGGGAGAGAGGGGACTGTTGGAACTATTCGAAGGAAAAGGCTGTTATTGTATTCTATAACTGTTAATGTTAATGAGAAATCATTATCATCGCTTGGATATCAAACCAAAGAGTAAAAATAGTCTTGAATAGATTATTATGATATACATATCAGTCTTCAGGAAAGGGTGAATCTGTTCGATTTGTCTTCATTTCATCACGTCATTCAGTTTTCTTATGTTCAATAGTTTTACCACTTAATAAAATAAAAGTCCTCCTTGTACATAAAGATATTAATTACCTATCTCACAGAGATTTCTGTCAAAGATAGCATCTTTGTTCCCTTATCTGAATTATGAATAAAATGTATACCTAACTGGTGACCGAGACAGGTTCTGAATAATATCATATTACATAGTACCATAATGGTACTATTTAGATTTTTGTGCTTAGAACATACTTCAGGCACCAGTTTTCAGAAATGCAATATGTGCCTGTATCTTAATCTAGTAATACTTAAACTAAGTCTATACTTTATTATATTTTAATCTACCTTTGTGAAGAAAAAATATTATTATTATTATTAATAATATTAAAATGATAAGTTATTCTACGTACGAGTATGTACGTTATTCAATAAAATAGGTAGAAGCTCAGCTGTAAACAAATCTGAATTCAGTTTCATGTTATAAAGAAAAGTTATAACAGTAAGATGGTTGGACGACAGGTGATAGCTATGAAAATATTACGATCCTAATATGGACACACGTCATGCCCATTCGCACATTTTCCCACCTGCGTCGAACTGAGTTGCAAGACGCTTGCTAAATTGCTCGCATTTACGTCTAAGGCAGTTTGAATTTCATTCCAAAAAACAAAAGCCATGTAACAATGTCCTCCGTAATTACAGTAAACGTGTAAATCTTACATTTATTGGCTTAACCAATCATTCTATATCTCTCCATAGAAAAGATTTTTAATACATGACTTACAATTAAGAGACAAATATAAAATTTCTATTTATGTTATATTTTGTATTAAATACGAGTATATCGGTCATATAATACCCATAACACAAGCTCACCTTGATGCTGTGTAGATGGTGCAGAATTATTTATTTAATACTATATATTTATTAATTCTCAGAGTTTTTGTTTTTTATGGGAAAAAAATAACCTTACTCCAACTACTTAGCCATTCCATCATGTGCCTTAGTTATAATCTTATCACATTTATGACGAGAAATGCTGTGTGACCCGACTTTGTTTTAATTATTTCTTAGTTTATTCTCTATCCCAAGAACCCTACCAAAACAATAACAAGCATAACTCGTGCGTGAGGTGACGTAGCCAAGTGTGCAAGTTAAATTGCATGGAGGTGATCAGACGCCTGCGGTCTCCTGGGAGGAGAGTAATTTGCCGGGAGTTGTACTTACGTGCCGCGCCGGGAAGCCGGTACCTGAAATTCTCTTCCTGGGGATGCAAGCGACTATACTTACGTATAAGGAGTATGTAAAACACGCATCAAAACACTATATTTTCACGTGTTTTACGTAATTGTTATTTAGTCAGCGGTGCAAAAGAGAAAATCCTAATGAAAGGAATTTTAAGGGATAAGACAATTTCCAGATCTCCCTTTCTTTCTGTCTAATCATCGAACCCTCTTTTCCAACCTAAACGAGCGAAATAAACATTAGAAAAACCCAAAATAACTGCAAACTCTGCCACATTACCTACACCCACCGTTATTTGGCACTCGAAGGATGTCCGCGGGTCCGTCCTTAGCCCAGCGTCCATCCGGGTTGGAAATTAAATGAATCCAGATAACTTTTGTACCACAGATTAGAACACAGTCACTTTCAAAAAGTTTCCTCCAACTTTGACTTTACATTTGAAACTCCTACTGATTGCACAGGTAGTCGTAGAAAACAAATGTTTAGATTAGTACCTACCTATGATTCTGTATTTGTCTACTTACATTATACTTGCCTTAGTGTTAAAAAAAAACCTGTAATAATCTTAAACCATTTTCTTAATAAAATATTTAAATTTTTGCTGAAATCATAGCAATCTTGTGGCAAATAAGCGTAAACAATGTCCGCTTTATATGTATAATATACCTACCTTGACAAACAGTGATACAGGGTGTTTGATCTACGGATGCCGTCCTAATGAGGGTGTATGCTGATTGACTATCTATTGATGGCGCTGAAGAGATATTTGGGAGGCGAGAATTCTCACGTAACGCCTTTTTAGACATTGATGGAAATTTGAAAGGAATTCCTTGAAAGAGGCTCTTCAAAATGTATTGAAGATGTTTCTACTTTGATTAAATTAAATGGAGCCGATTTTTTATTTCTACATTTATTAAAAAGGTGCTTAATTTAAGTAAGTATTGCTCTATACAGTGGCGGAACTAGTCGGAAGGGGTCCCCAGGCAGAGGAAAATCCCAAAAATTCCAAGAAAGTACAAGAAAGGTACAAAGTGGCTATTTCATCCATCGAAAATTCTATGGCCGAAATTTTAAGTCTGAAGAAAGGAATTTTACTAACTATAATTGTGTACTTTAACTGTGATTGGGATTTCAGTTCAAATTTTTACAAGAAAAACGGTATAGTTACGCCACTGGCTCCACATGTTGGTGCTACTATCAAGTCTTAAACCGTAATTTATCGTAGAAATTTTAACTTGAGATTGTTTCTTGCTCTTAGAATATTTAAATAAGTCGCATAAAAATAGTGCCAGAAAAGCTCTTGAAGCTAAAAATCTGATTTTAAGGTCCACAAAATCTAGACGCTTCTTCAAAAATCCAACTCAGCAAAATCCACGCAAACATTCTATGATTCTTTCCTTTTTTGCAGCAAATGACTCGAAAACGGTTTTGGTTTTGTTCCATGCGAAAGTCTCTTTAAAATTATTAAATTCCAAAACCACAGCGCACTTTTAACTTTACGGCCAACGATTTATAGTGCAATTTTAATATTGCTTTGTATGTATTTCGAAATTTATTTAAAGTATTTTGCACGCTATCTGAATAGTGATAGAGTTGGATATTAAATGGGTTTGTTTATGGCTCAAGTTTGTTAGAAT
Source organism: Eupithecia pulchellata (assembly GCA_963931895.1). Lineage (NCBI taxonomy): Eukaryota > Metazoa > Arthropoda > Insecta > Lepidoptera > Geometridae > Eupithecia > Eupithecia pulchellata. The sequence continues at coordinate 192,663 of OZ007539.1, forward strand.
AAATGCCCCAGTATGATAGTAGTTTAATATACACTTTTCTTCATAATTCACACGCTGTGTCTCTCTCTTCTGAAACTCTTACGCTTCTTTCACTCTCGCAGAAAGAATCCCTGTCCACTTTGATTCTTTCTACGACAACTCATTTACTGTATTTATATAGTCTATGCCAGTAGGTATTCTGACAGGTTCGGTAAACATCCAGAGGGTTTTTATAGATTTTTCACGTAGCTTACATACTTTCTTTATACAAAAAATGAACAACGCGTTTGCGTAGTTTTAGAAAGGTTTCTTTTACTTTTTTCTTTGAATTAATATAAGAGAGGATTTAAAATTATTTTGACGACCTCTGTGGCGCGGTGGGCGAAGGTCCGCATACGACGTATGAGGTTGCGCGTTCGATACCCGCCTCGGGTCAGTTTTGTACGATCTGCGGATATTTTGTTATCTATGTATAGTAAAAATGTCTTTCTATGTAATATATTGCATTAATTATATCTCGTACCCATAACAGGAGCTCTGCTTAGCTTGGTGCTAGATGCTGCTGTGTGAATTGTCTAGAATGATATATTCATGTTTATATTTCGCTTATTTTTTCAGAAGGAGTACTATACAATTTCCCTGAGTTTATGTATACTCAGAGTTTAAATAAACCTAACACTTCCTATATACTATGCTTCACACACTTAAATTATGAGCGCAGTTAACGCAAAGCGTGGTTTATCCAAAAAGTTTATTAAAATTATGCTCAGCACTTTCCAAAACGTTGTAAGTTGTTGTAAGTAAATTTAGTCAAGAGTGAGCTTTTGTTTCTAGCCTGGTCTTAGCTGACGAAAATCTTCAGAGATTCCGCAGGAATTATTTCTTGGACGTTTAATTTAATAGAAAATTTAATACAAAAATCTTTATTTTACATACATCATGCAGGTATATAGAATCTTTAACTATTTGTCTAAGTCTTTTTACTTTGTCTTTGCAATTATTTACCTAAATATATACAGCACATAAATATACTTGCACTCTTAAACTATCTGGTACAAAACGTGCCGTTCGGTTTACAAAGCTCCTAAGTATATCTTAAGGTAACCAACTGTACAAATCTTAACATAAAATACGAACGTAAAGCACAATCCCTGATCTTTTCATGTCAAAATATAGAACTTCATCTTCCCAGCCCGAATGAACCCTTTATAAATAAATCTGCGACTTAGTTAAGTTGTGCGCGACGCACCTGTGCCGACACGGCGCGGGGCGGCGCCATCTGCCGTCACGTTCACGAACTGAATGCAACACTGAGCATTTCTGTTTAGACTGGCGTTGTTTATCTACTTACTGGATCTTTATGAAAGTTATGTTAAGAGGAATTATCAGCAACCTGAGCCGCTGAAGGCCTCGTAAATGTCTTCTACCATGTCGAAACTTAGGTAAACAGATATCATATTATTGAAATAATTCAATAAATTTTAACTTACGCCAGATATTTATACTAAAAAGAATCTGCTGTCTTCTTTCAGCGATGTGGTCTATTAGTATAGCAAAAGGTGTGCAAATAATCAAATAACCCTGTTTACTTAATTTATCTTATCTTTCTTTGTATCCAAGCTACATTCAAAGTTGAACGAACTCATTTACTTGTATCCTCGACAACATCCCCAATGTTAAAAGCAAGCGAAATAATCCCAGAATGGAAATGGAAGGCAGCAGAGGAACCGGCGCCGGAAACCAGCGCCTGATATATCTCAGGAAGGATGCAGCTAAACTTCCAGCCGCAGAGCCCTAGGGCTGCGACTGGGAGCGATGCCTCTTGACTGACTTGGAAACCTGGACTATTAGCAACAACTAAAACAAAGTAAATATTGTTTTCTATTTTCTTAACAAAAATAGAATGCCATGTTATTTGAAAAAAAATGTGTAGATTTTAATTTTAAGATGGGTAGCTGTGTGCTCTAGGTATTTATACATTATACCTGCCTATTTTACACAAATTGTAATCGATATTTTCATAGTTTTTTAAGATCTAGCCTAGAAGGTGAAATAATAGAGCCCTGTCAGTAAATTGTGCTTGTGTTGTTTAACCTCACGTCTGTTAACTTAGATCAAATAAATTTTATTTTTCTATTACCACTTATCAAATCGTAACACCCCGGCTACCATCGATGCACTCTACCATTTTGGTAGGTTCTTGCCCATTTTAGGAGTATAAGTGCTAAAGCAATGCATTAATTCAATTTGCTGATGAAGTGGAGAAGGCGTAATATAAAATAGTATTTAGTATCTCCGCGTTCGTTAGGCAACCCTGAGTTGTTCTTATTAAAACTTGGCGGGCCCCGGCGCGGGCGCGGGCGATTGTTACAGAATCACTGGATTATTAAACTGCGAGCAATTAATAGTTTTCTTACTTCGCCCTAAGGAGTTTCTTTTACACGTGTTTCGCTCAAGTTTCTTATTTTATTAGTGTTTCGTAACTAACGCCTCAGCTTAGTTTGGCCGTCTGTCTATCCGGACGTCCACGTTTAATTGTTAACCAAAAACTATCGAAGGCGCTCCGTTGTGTTATTTACCAATACTTGATGATGACCTCCAAATTTTGGCGACAGGACGGGTCGGCCACTTTCAAAAGAGCGCGGGGAATAGTAGATAGTAGATATGCGCCGCCGCAGGGCAATAACGAATACCGAGCTACGTTTATGTTTATCTTCTTCTAAATTATTTTTATACTTGAGAACTTATTCGTATTTAATGTAATTTGCCCATGTACAAACCTATCATTAATAACGTCAAAAAGTACCAAAAGTAATAAGTAACAAAAAAGTATAAAACATTATTAAACTTTAGCAAAGATATTTTCCTTATCACTTTATTTCAAACGGGGTGACCACGTTTCCGGACCCATCAAATAACGTCTCGAAAAAATATTATTTTCGCAAACAATAGCATTGGTCGAGAGGAAATACAGGGAGTTTGAAAGGCGGCCTTCTGATATCGTATCGCATTGTGCGTATTGAACAATACATCCCCTGTACGTATTGGCATATTTTTAGGGTGCTCTTAGAAATACTTATAAGGTTTTGTTTGGTATGCTTGCCACCAAAGGTATCCCGGAAAAATAAACGGTTTCTGTGACGTAGTTCTGATGGACGTAGATGCCTACTACGTCTGACTACCTACGTAGTTAAGATCTGTCTTGTTTTTAAATTTAATAGTTCTTTTGCTGCCCATACAAGAAAGTTCTACAATTATGTAGATTTACAGTAACGAATCTATTTATATCATGAAAACCAATTCAGTTGAGATCTGTATTCTGTTCAACTCACTATAGACAAAAGCTAGATTCTTCGCTACACTGCCTCAAGATACGCGCCCTGAATGCCTCGCTATGGGATGCAGGTTCTGAAGGGCGTCGCGCACGACTGGGCCTCCATGGGGCAGTCAGCTGATTACTCAGCTCTGCTGAAACAATGGAACAAAGACTTGATCTGTTGTCTATCTGGATGCTTTTCATCTAACGTCTTTATGAGTAGAATTTATATAATAGGTGTAAAATCCTGGTAAAGAAAGTTTTGTGAAAAGGCAGAAGTGTAACGACAAAACGCAAGTGTTTTTAAAGCTAGGATCAAAGTGTCTACGAACTTTTTTACAGTTTAATAATATGAATACTCGCTTCGTGACTTAACTGTGGCAATGAAGATAGATGAAGATGATGAAAGTACTTAAACTTGAAGGAAGTCAAATATGCCGTAATCTCTGACTAATAATACTCATACCACTAGTAGGAAGGTACTTATTGTAAGTAGGTAGGTCGGTACTTATAGGTATACCGTTGACGATCGTTAATAGAATACCGAGAAACACTTTCTTCGTGCGTCTATAATTATCTACTTTGCATGTTTTCATAAGAAATAGAAAATACGTCTTGTCGTGCAAAAGTGTTCCCATGACAAAGTGGTGTACAAAAGGCGTGTGAAACCAGGGCTCGGCCCTAGTTGTCGATTTCAAGTATCCGATCTCCCACGTAATGAACGGTGGCATGAGGTTATGCATGGTAACCATGGGTTTGATTATTTTTCATCCATTAAATATTCCTATGATGCCTGAAATAAATAATTTATATGGCAAAAGTGCCTGCGAAAGATATACAGGCACACCTTTTGTAAAAAAACTCACTGTCCTACAAAATAATAATTACATTTTATAGTGTCACAATAATGCTTCTAAAGTTTCATCTAATAATATATTACATAATTGATTACTGAGTAGGACGTCAGCTTTTACTATATCCGCAGTTAATGTAATAAATTAAAAAATTGCATATACTTAATCGAAAATGGTAAATAAGATATCTTTTTCTTTTTCCTAGATAATACATAAACCATGGTCGCCGTAACTTGGAGCAACGCTCAGTGAAGAGCTCTCCTCTACAACTTCCGATCACGAATAAAATAACATATCTATAGGTTGTTTAAACAAAAAGATAACCTGACGAAGCTTACTTGCTGAGCCTGTTTATTTCATTAGGTGTCTTATGTACATAATGCGCACCTTTGATAGTCGGTAGTTATTTAACATCTACTAGATAAATATCTACTACTTATCTGCCTGCATAGTATAACCCAATTACCGGAAATAAATAAAACCTATTTACTCCCACGTGCCATTCTATATGTTAATCAGTGTGTGTCGGTGGCGTCGCGTCGGTATGACAGATATTTAGTTGTTATTTACCATTGGTTTGAAAATCACAAAGTTAACTACCTCTATAAAGTGTTTATATTTAAGTATTTCAGTGAAAGCAATCAACAAGAAAGTTATTAGTGAGCACATTCATGAACATTGCGTTTTATAATTATAATTTTCAGGCCGGCGAGGGTCTCCCTCTACTTGTCCTTGCAACACCGGCGCACCCCGATCCACGTCGGAATCAAAAGAAAATAACAATTTCAACATCTCTTTTCATCCAAGGATAATCATATTAAATCTTCTTACATTAGTAGGCAGCTACGAAAATAATTGAGAGCTTCCATGGTGTGTTGCACACTAACAACGAAAAACCTTAGTTATTTTACGTTTTCGTTCATAAATTCGAAGAATCCGCGTGCGTGGGCGCATAAAACCGTTAAAGTATCGATCATGGAAATTCTTTATATTGGACAAAAAATTGAAGTGAAGAGAAATCAATAACGAATTATTTCTTTTTTATAATAATTATCTGTATGAAATTTGATTTGTCTAAGTGCTTATTTTGTAAGCCTAAAGAAATAAAGTTATTGAATCTGAATCTTTATTTGCACATGGGCTTATGAGAGCCCTTTTAAGAAAAGTTTTGGTGCCAACGGTACCTCATTTTCGAGCTAGAAGTTGTAAAACCTGTCCCCATCGCACTACCAGGAACAGACGATGTGTATTTTACATTAAACTAAAAAGGTACCTAATAAAGACAAGGCAAAATGGCTATCTGTTATGTTTATAAAATGGACAATAACCATCTCATAACCAGATTATTGCAAAGGCGAACGTTTGTGAAGATGATATTTAATGCACCAGTTAGATGGTCAATGGCACAAAATATACCTAAAATAAGTAAAAAAATCGACTTAATAGTTGATTCATGTTAAATAGAAGGCAATATTATTTCCATTCTGTTGAAGTTGTAGATTGGTTCAGTTGACTGCTCTGCAGTGACAGGTGCATTAGTTTGTGAACGAGCCAACGCCGAAACCACACACTTAACTTGTAATTGGGTTGTGTAGTTGGAATCAAGCATTGACCTAGCCCTAGACGGTATTTCAGGTACCTTGGTATTATCATAATCTTGTGAGTTGTAAACATGTACTCTATGAACGGAGAACAGCGAGGAGACCTATGGCTTGGTCTATCGGCTTTTAGTAAATCGACCAATGGCTATTTGAGGTCGGTTTCAAGTCAATCGACCAGTGGCTACTTGACTCTCAATGTGGTCCTCGTAGCACGGGAACATCGCACCTGTTTCCATCAGTTTATTTTTAATGCAACTAAAGCTATCACTAATCCTTTGCCAAGTGTGGTGATTACGGCAAAACCCTACTTATTTGGGAGAGGTACGTTCAGTTGTAGGCGAATATATACACAGGTACAGTAGGACCCAGAAAGCCCCTGTCGTTCTTATTCAAGCTACATGAATTAAAAATTATGCTTCGTAATTGTAAAATAAAAGATATATTTAATATCTAAGACAACTGGATCATATTTAAGACAACTGGTTGAGTTATTGATAGCTGGGATATTATCAATCTTTAAATCGAAGACCACATTCCTAAGACATGCATGTCCAACGCTGGCCGTGGGCAGGCATTAAGCAATCGAAGCTGGTTCGATTCCCGGATAACGGAGATGCGCCCACGTGGCTATATTGCTTCACAACCTGTTATTGCAACACAAATTCCACCTTACTGCTACGTGATAAGATGATATTCGCCTGCCTCTTCACTTATTCAATAGTGATCGAAATTAAACCTTAGTGCATTGTGATAAGAATGTAATATAATTGAAGCCTTACGACCTTGTGATAAGACGAGGTTGTTGGTAAACAAAGTATAAAGCACTTTGTGAACACTTCTCAAACCAACATGATCAATGTTACTTCTATGTTTTTACGCAATACGTAACTAAAGTACTGTATGGGTTTGGATGTGCAAACAGATTGATTTAAATAAAATGGCCGTTAATTTCTTAGTGGTTACACACTATAGTACCTAGGTAGCTACCTACCAATAGCCATCCAGTTGGTCTCATTGTGGATCAGTTAAAGTTGTCAGCTTCTATTTCCGGGACAAAAATATGAAAGACTATATACACAAAGTATTTTTAATGTAATATCTATTAGAGCCTCGCCCCGTCCAAGTGTTAACGCAACCATAGTCTACGTAAACCCGTGGGCGGGAGCTAGTAATAATGGTGATTACTGCGATACTGATGGACGTGGGCACTGTGGGCAGCGAGTAGACCTACGTGCCTGCCACGCCACGCATCATGATCTAATCTAGTTGTTGATGAGTCTTACACCCATCCTCGATTCAGAGAGAGACAGAAGGAAATAATCATTGGTTTGAGGCACTACGAACTGAAGTGGACCGAGGCCTTCGACTCTTATTCCTAAAGAACTCTTTCTAAACAAAAAAGAAAAAAAATAACTTTTGCGAGAGCATTTAAAACGGTAACACCATAACACCTTGAACACTTTTCAGAATCGCAATTACGATCAAGTAACTAAAAATCGTAAAAGAAACGATGACGCATTTTGTTAAAAAACTCACGGCAATAATTCAATTTTAGGTGGAAAAAGTATTTTCTAAGTCTGGGAGCTTACACATCTTTTTATAAGACCATTTTCGCCGTTACAATTTCGTGGGCATGTGAGAATGGTCTAGCTGACCTAGTCAATCACTGAAGTCGCGTCCACAAGTCATCAATCAATGTACTACCCACTAGAGGAATTTCATCGTGTTTTTGTTGATTGTACGAATCGCCCTCTCTCTTAAGAAGACTTTTTGCTATCCCAATGTTTGTGTTAGTAAGGTGCTCCTGAGTGGTCCCAGTTAATGTTGATTGTGTGGTTCTTTCTTTACTCTGAATAAATATTGAAGCTAGCGTTCCTTCCGAATTTTTTTGAGCTGATACATTTACATATTGTTAGCATAGTTCGTTATATGCTTAGTTTTTATTAGACTTAATTGAAGTCTTTAAACATGCTTGCTTGCATACGTTTTATAAAATCACCAATGCCAACCCGAAATCCTTGCAATATCTCTTATGTTTAACCCCGTAGCCAGAGTACCCACTTTCGGTACCAGAACCGGATAACTGTTAGAAAACAGCTGAAACAAAAATATTGTGTATATCACCTACCTGATATTTGCGGCCGGAATCAAACCCAACACCTTTAGCATCTCTGGCAGGACTTCGCCCACTTTGCAGCGTAGCAGTTAAAAACGAATTGAGTGGTTTATCCACGAGGCAGGAGGAAGGCACCTGCAGAGAGCCTTCCCGTGTCGAGCGGCTTAGCGCCTCAGCCGAGCGCTCCACCAAACACTGACGAGGAAACTGGGACATAGGAGTATAAACAACACGAAGTGGGCACCAAACGATATAAAGTAGATACGAAACGACGGAAGGTGGACCCCAAAATACCTTCTTGTGGCACTCGTGGCGATTAGTGATCTGAAGGAACTTGATATCCATAGTCGTCTTGGCCACAGAATAACTAATAATTAGTACTTCTTAATCTAACATGATCCCGACACTACAATACGAGCGACTATGCAAAATTTTCCTAGATAGTTTCATCTCCTAATAAAATTGCATCAATGTATTGATCTAATATGATTCTTGAAATGTTCTATTAAAAATATGCCAAGAGATGGCAATTAAATAACTGCTAAGCCTGGAAGATATTATCTTGTTCTGTTTTTTATACCAAAGCTATTTTCAACGTGACAAACAGAAAGAAGTATCTTTCTAGTCCAGCTTTACTCATATAAACTTTACTGAACTTCACACCAGTATATAATTAATAGAAAGTGGACCGCTTCAGCAACCAGCACCCTCCACCCTGTGCAACCCCCTACTCTGTGGCTCGAGACGAGGCTTTCAGCAATAGTGTCAAGATGGATCGATAAGGCAGTGTTTGTGCTGATTCTACCTCTCTTGGCGCCCATAAATATTGCTATTGATAGGGAACCTGTCGGAATTTTAACATCGGCTCTTAAGTTCTGGGCTTGGATATTGGGCGACTTGAATTGGTTTGTCGACAGTTTTAGGTATTAAAATATGGTCACATTTGCAATAATCACAACTATTGTCAAATGTTTTGAGTAGTCGTAACAATATCAAGGTGATTAAACAGGAAAGCCTTTAGTCTTTAGAAGTCATTCATTACGCATGACTTACTTTGCCTAATTCACCATTTGAGGAATTCGCGGAATATGAAGCAAAGTAATAAAATTTTGTAATGTTTTTGAAATTATTATGAAATTATTTATGCATAACTACGAGTATGTACAGCACTGTTATACGATTAACTAACAAATACCTTTACGTTTGTTGCAGGTACGTATGTAGATAAGGCAGCCCGCTCAAACACTCGATACGTAAGTAAAACATTGGTTTCGCATGTGTTTTCTCTACAAACACGCCAGTTGGAACATTTCTGACATTCAACGCTTAAAACAACACGTTCTCGAAGACGCCGACGACGGGGTGCGGCGGCAGCGATGCGCGCCGTTTCAATTTACTCAATGAATCTATAAAGAATATTTTTTAATAATTAGGTAGGTAATTACTGATATTTTACGATTTGGTAATAATTCACCCATGTCTAAAAGAGTGTGGTCAAACGAAGCGTTTTTTTTATAAGCAATATGCGTCGCCCGCGCTGTGTAGCACAAATAACAACACTTTTGTATGTAGCGAAGCGACTCATTTTACGCGACTCACGACGCGTGGCATTATGTTTTTCTCTTTATACTTTACGCTTCAGTCAAATGTACGTACAGTCCTATCTATTAGTGTTATTGCATGTAGAGTACATGAAGTAAAATTAGGCCTGCGGAGGTCACGCCACATCAATCCACCTGCCTCATTAATCCCGTGACCTCAGGCTCCGACCTTCAATACTTACTTACAAGAATGCTTACAAGCTTACAAGAATGATACGTTGTTTTTGGTCAGGCTTTTAGCTTCCTTCTCAAGTAAATGAGATAAAAAATGTTTGATTCACGAATTCATTACGGAACTTATCGACAGATCTTCGTTACTTATTGTCAATCATTTTTGAATAGGTAGTTTAAAATTTGTGTTGACTTCTTGTTATGTCGTTATTGCCGCCATATTCTGGGTCGGTTGAACTAAATGCCGAACGGATTTCGGAATTTATAATGGGAAAAATAAGCGAAGCTAGTTTTCAATATTTTAAAGAAGTAGGTATAGTGCTTTACAACGTCAGGATGGCCTCTACAAAGGCGCTTTTATCAACGCGTAAAAAAGTTACGATGCTAAAATTGGATTCCTTAGTGAAAACGGAAGCTCTAAGTAATATGTTGTAATGTACTAATAATATTCAGGACACATGATTCGATATTTCTACCATATTATGCCTAGGTATTTTATTTACGAGTCATTAATACCGCGTAGCCCGTAGGTTTTGATCAGGACTTAACATATGACTATAAAAATGTATCGTAGTGCCTACCTAAGTGAGGAAAAAGTTGCCTCCATAACGTACCTGTTGGCATTGTGACAAATTAGCCCAAGAAAATATAACAAATGCCCATTTTCTTATCTATAATTGCCCATCCCAACAAGATCCCACCATGAATCATTCAAACGAACATTAACTTTAATATCTCTAATTAAATTGCAAACCGGTGATTATTCACTTAAAAATGCGCATATAAAGCGGCTCTCGTGGACCACATAGGGGTTCTTGTAGCAACATTCTACTCAATGTCATTCTACTGAGAAATGTCAGGTTCACATAAAATATGTATATAACTTTCAGTTATCATTATCAGTGTCGTGAACTACAAAGTGGATTTAATTTTGTGGGCCATAGTTTTCTTGATCGGTTAATTCTAACTGAATATCAAAGACGTCAAGTCAGTTCTGACTGAAACTCAAACGTAATAAAGGAAAAATTGAAGATAAATAATTTCAAACTTTGACCTTGTGAGTTAAAATTCCTACCTATATAAAATTAGACGTCGATTGGCGAGAAAGAAAAGTCTTTCTGGCTGTGCCAAATTATTTTAGCACCTAGAAGACAAAAGAAAATAAATAATATTTTGCAAAAAATTACAATTAAATGTATTTAAGCATTTCGAATACAGTCAGCTATATTCTAGCAAATACCTCGTTTGTTGTAGTCAGTAAGCCGAGTGATTTAGATGAACTCTGTAGAATGCGACATGTCGATCGTTTAGAGTGGGCGCGTACCCATAGCCGCATAGATTACTTCGAAACTCAACGCCTTATTGGGTAAATTGGGCATTGTTTGTGGGCAACGATAAAATATTATTTCTCTTTCAAATTGGTTCTTATCTATTACGGCAAAATAGAATTGGGTAAAGTAGGAATAGTCGCACACTTGAGCACCTGTGAGCCACAGGTCACATTGTCGAAAAACCAGACCTCTGTGAAACGATTTAAAAGTATTGCCCGTTTTTACTAAGGCATTTTAAGTGGCCTGAGCTAAAGTGCTAGTTTTGGCGCAGTATTTTAACCAGTTTTAACTCTTAACACACGAATTTGGTGGCGCTACGAAGCAAAGCAGGCTAGTGTCAAATAATACATCAGAGAACATTCATATCGCAGTCAATTGAAATAGCAGTGGTTGATGATTAGCGGCTAGTCCGTCTTCAATAAACATTAGCCGACCCGAATCGCATCGCTCCCATGCGCTGAACTAACAAATTATGAACCTACCTTCTATTCACAGATGTCAGTCGCTCTGTACACAATCACTACTCTATGCCGTTAACATTACGCAAGGCACGGGCCGTTACTCAGTCGCTCGCGGCTGCATGGGCGAACACAGCGTGTCCACTAAAAAAAGAAAAATAACAAAACAACTTTGCAACTGATCGACCTGTCAAAATCAATTTCCCGCGTTTATTGCCTTTGATAGGACTCTAAGCGGAGTGCAGTGTTGTGGATAGTGTTTTGTTTTGTTGTGTTTACTTGTCAATGGATTTACTACGATCGGCGTAAGCGCATGGTGTTCATTCATGCGTTTTGTTAGGTGAGTTGTAGGTACTATCGGCAAAAGATATGCCTGTCCAGTTTGAAAATATTTTGCTTTGCGTTTGTTTTGAGTAACAGGTCACGCCTGTTTTTTTTTGTTGTCTAGTTTGACCAATACGGAGTCTGCACAGTCAACATCTGCTCAACAGAATTTTTTGTATAATTATTTCAAACAATAGAAGACTTCTCGCCATCACTAGGTAAACATCTGTTTAGTTTGTTCGCCCCGTTATTTTTATGACTCTAACAATTTTACAAAAGTTGCAGCCCTGAGTTGCAACAGTCAGTTGGATTAGTTTCGTATTTGTATGTAATTAAAACATTACCACTATTACAGGTAGACCTAATACAATAGAGTAGGCATCAAGTAAAATTTTCATATTGTCATAATACTAATCTTCATATAGTTTGTGACGATCGAAAGTGACAATCGAAGTCCAGGCTAGGTTTGGAATGATCTTCATATAGTTTGTGACGATCGAAAGTGACAATCGAAGTCCAGGCTAGGTTTGGAATGCCAAACTGAAGCCGATTACGATTACCAGTTGAGTAAGACAATAGAGCCGCAGACCCACGAAATACGAAGCTCCTATTGGTCTTTAAAAACAAAAGAAAGTTAGAAAGCCGGGGGTGACAATCGGTCACTTCACAGAAAAATCATCCTTGTGGTGTCTAGGCAGATCTTTTGTCGATAGTACCTACCGGCCGGCGCGGCATGGTGACGCGATTCACATGATTATCTTTTGAGGAAGCTGAAACTACTTTTTACAGCTTAACATACCTACCTATTACCTACTTTGTGTAAATGCCTATGGGTTCATAGTTACAAACTGTTGTAAGTACTTGTTACTTGCCGCGACTGTTTCTGTGAGGCTGACTCCTTATTTAGTTGTGACGTGTGAAGGCCGTAATTTTTAGATGAATACCTAGATAAGTTCAAATATCAATGGTGAAATCATGATTATCTTAATATAGCTGCCATACCTAATCGAATGTCATTACTTTATAAAGTTATTATTATTACATTAAGAATTTTGGGCCAAATTCTGAATACCGAGTTATTTCCAAGTTATTTCTATTTTTATATTTGGTTCCTATCCTATTTCTACATTAATTAAGGCCTAGATGATTCAGTAATTTTGGTCGATATGTCTAATTTGCATGATTTGGTCATTATCAACGGAACAATCCTATAAACGGCAACTACCCGCATTTACTGCACCTGCCAGAATGATGGATGATGGATGACGTTCTGCTGACGGGTTGACGTAGCTGTCAAGCAATCTGTCATTTTGTCGTTCCATTTCACCTGGGAAAGTAATAATCGTTTTTTAAACATCCCTCTAATTATCATACACATACCTACTTATTATTTGAGAAAGTTGATTTCTTTAGGTATTTTTCATTAGGTACTTCTCTTTGTGTTGTTTGGACGAATTACTTTTTTCTCTTTGATGTAATTTTTATTTAGAAAAGACATAAAAATCGCCCATAAAACAAATTTTATCTTGCTTTTATCGATTCATTTTCTGTTACATACTTATAAAGAAGAACTATCCTTCCAACAACATAGCTCCAAACGTTAACCCTCTGCCTGCCCTGGGCCAATTGTGGCCAGACACGCAGGGTCAAAATTAAATGACCATTATTCGGTTAGTATAACCACCATGTGGGTTATTTAATTAGTTTTGTTCCCTTTGGCTTAAAACTAATTATGGGCTTGTTTATTTAAAATAACCATAATGAAGATTTTTTTTTGTTCATTGATATTTTCATCAACAAGGAGCTATGTTCAGGTAAGCGCTGTAATATTATTGGGAATATAATGATAACAATTGACTGAGCACAATTCACAAAACCAATTTAATGTCAAAACTAGTCAAAATAAATTGAAAACAGCATTAAGATAATTTTATCATTTAATTACAATAAAAACTCATGATCATTACGTGTATTAGCCAAGACATGACAAGTTCTAATTCCATGAATAATTCCCATGGTAACCGAAAACAGTACAATTCGTTTTATTTCCTCCATTCATTGTCTTGCACTGCGAGCGGGACGGCCGGCGCCGTACAACAGAACAATAGAAATTGTTTGGACATTTCACTATTTCTATTTATGGTGTAAATAATCTTCTGCTGTTGCCTTTTGTTGGTAACAAAGGGCCGATGCGTGAAGGTTGTCATACCTAAACAGCGTCACTTTTGGTTGAGCATTTGATTATTTTCTCTGTGTTTATTTATATAGTTATACTGATAATCCTACCGGAAGACCTTTCTGTTGTATTGGACTAGCCAAAAAACGTATTGGCCCAAAGCATTATTTTTGAGTCGTTGCTAAGTCACTTTACTACACTCAGAAATAATTATCAAATTCGTTACAAAGAATTAATCAATCCTCACCGTCAGTCGGTCGACAAGTTATATAATTTTAATTCGCTTTAAAGGTTGTTGTCCTCTTTAAAATTCCGCGATTCAAGGTTGTCAGAATTATTGTAATTTGGTAGATATTAATAAAACATCTGAGTGAAGCCGAAAGGCATTTACGAATTGCACGTCGTCGTCGTCGCAGTTTCCGCAGGCTAAGATTTGTGATATATATAAGGTTCAGGCATTTTTATTATCTTTAAAATATTTTAAGTTGAACCGTACGGGAAGATGATGCTGTGTGAATTGTCCCGTAGTTTTTCTCGTGGTCTTCTCGAAGATATTTCTCTGATATAATTATAATTGACTAGCTGACCCGCTCACGATTTCATTCGCGTGGACTTCAGCGTAAAAGATTCTTGAGATCAGTTGAAACCCGGTCGGAAATTCGTGAAAAATGTACACTAGTACTGAGTACTAGTTCATGCTGAGTTTCCCCATTTTCAGGAATATTTTACTTTTACAATAATAAAACTTAATTCAATAATTTTGTATTCTTATAATTCTTAGTAAATTTTAACTCGTTTAACATTTATTTAACTTATTTTTTTTTTTATGTACAGAAAATTTCACGTCAATGGACATTATACATACATACAAGAAATATCAATAACTTGTAACTCCCATTTTCACCCCCTTGGGAGAGGAATTTCCAAAATTTCCGTCTTGGGCTTGTATGTTCCTACCCTCCAAATTTCAGCAATTTAGGCTGGATGATTTTAGTAGAAAACTGTTTTTTATTAATAATAACACTACTAACTATAATAACTTATTATTATTATAGTTCTTCAGAGGTCATAAACAGAATCTCTAGTTTCTTAGTACCTAGCTCTAAGATTTTAAACGACCTTGATATCCAAGGAATAATTTATTTGTGTGTTTTGAAAGTATTTAAGTTTTAAATAAACCTTCTCAAGTGGGCATTTAGTCCCTGCCGTTTGGGTGCACTTGACCCTGGCATGCGGACATGACATGTACGTATGTATCTCTCGGGGTACGCGCGCGAGATACCATCTGAGGCCGGAGTTAGTGCATTGCACGTCGCACTGCGCGCTGCGCTGGTATCTAGGCCTCACAAGGTTGGGAGGCTGGAGTTTACTGGTTTGTTCGCATTGTGTCTTTTGTAAGGACATGCTTTAGTCCATATTCTAGTCAATGCATCATCTATCTTTTTTACGCTCTCTCTGAAATGTAACTGTTATTTAAGTAATTCCATTTCACATATAAATTATAGAAATTTCCTGAGATCTCTACCATACATATGTATATTCAAATACCTACTTCACTGTAGAGCCTGTCATCAGTAACAATGGAGGTGCAAATTAACGTTTTCTTTTAATGGAACTCTGTGTAAACCTAAATTCCTTAAAGAATGTCCCTGCAACCATAACATTTCCAAATGAAGCTGTCCGTGCGATCGTGGTTAAAGTTCTCAAGTGGAAGTGTCCGCGCGTGGAAGGCCGCGCTGCTGCCCCGCCGCGCCGCGCCGGGGATCTGCTGTCCGGTTCTACGCTAATAGGGCTTTCACTCACCTATTTTTATCCATTATATTTTTATCACTCCACGTCTGAGTAATTTCGAGTCTCTCTCTCTCTCTCTCTCTCTCCCCTAAGCAAATTATAATGCCCATTTGATGATGAGGTCTGATTTTTTCATTATCTCCTTCCATTATGCACATAACGTTTTCAAAAACATGCTAAACCTATGTATATTTTATTCGAGTCAAATCCTAAAGCTGCATACGTGGGTAAACGTCAATCCCATCATCACCGTAACATCAGGTCTTCGTCAGTGTATCGCTTGAATTTTTTCACCGCTCACTGTCTTATGTTCTGTTTGTAAATCTTAAATACAGATAATGTGCGGTGAATAATATGATATGGAATATCATCTCACTGATGATTCGGGATTATCCCTGCCTGGTTAGGTCTCTTTTTGCTTTTGCCAGGAGGTCCTGTGCTTGCTTTATCCAACTGCGGAAATCACACTAAGAATTAAAAAGGAAACTGCATGAAAACGATCATTCGTTAAAACGAAACAAAACTGTCTTAAAAGCATCATGCCTATCCAACAATAGCCTATCACGAAGCTATGACATTTACCCACGGACAAAGATCTGTTAGTTTTTGTCGGCGTTAGATTGAGGGGCGTGTCGTAGTGTCAAACCTTCTTACGACGATGTTGACATGCCCCATTTTAAATGTTATTTATTACAAAACGGTTTTAAAAACGTTATATATTAACATGCTTTTTAATTGTTGTGGAATTTTAAACTATAATTATTTTAAGGAGGAGGGATGTAACGATACTTCATTTCGTGGAAAAGAGCCTTTTTGCACTCAGTTTTATTTTGTACGTAAATTTATATAACGTGAATTTATTCTGAACGTTATAAAAACGCCGTGTGGTGACGGCATAATATAGAATTTCACCACCCCAACTCATCCCGTGGGTGTCGTAAGAGGCGACTAAGGGAAACACACCGGGGGGCGGGCAGCAGCGCCCTCTGCAGAACTACTCCACTAAACTGCGATCCCCAACCCGCATGCCCAGCGTGGGGATTATGGGCAATTACCCCCAATGATAAGAACCGCCACAAAATGGCCCCCAGTTCCCGGCCGCCTCGCTATTCCTGGCCATGGTAGCGGCCACGGTAACGGCGGGGCAGGGGGTGCTAGGAATCTCCGGGCTACATTAGGCTACCACACCCCACACACACTGACCCTGGCAACGTTTAACGGACGCACTCTGAGGCTTGATCAACATCTAGCGCAGTTGGAAGTGGAGCTAGAGAACATTAAATGGCATGTTCTAGGGTTATGTGAAGTCCGTAGAGAGGGGGAGGACACTGTAACCTTAGACTCGGGCCATCTTTTCTACTTTCGCGAGGGTGATAAAACATCCCAGGGTGGCGTAGGTTTCCTCGTCAATAAGGCCCTCTCTAACAACGTCGAAGAAATCTCCAGTGTGTCGACCAGGGTAGCGTACCTGATCCTTCGGTTGTCTAAGCGCTACAGCTTGAAGGTCATTCAGGTCTACGCACCGACCTCGGCACACTCGGATGATGAAGTGGAGGATATGTACGAAGACATATCCAAAGCCTTACATCACACCACCAAGGCTCACTTCAACGTTGTTATGGGGGACTTTAACGGCAAGGTGGGAACCCAGACTGGCAACGAATCCCGAATAGGCCCGCATGGTTTTGGTGTTCGAAATCACAGGGGACAAATGCTCGTCAACTTCCTCGAGAAAGAGGGGCTGTTCTTAATGAACTCTTTCTTTAAGAAACAGCCCCAAAGGAAGTGGACATGGCGGAGTCCCGATTCTGTGACAAAAAATGAGATCGACTTCATCATGACGGATAGCAAGCATATATTCAGAGATGTCTCAGTGATCAACAGGTTCAATACCGGATCTGATCACCGACTCCTTCGAGGCTCTCTGAATATAAATTTGAAGCTTGAAAGAAACCGTCTGATGAAGTCCACGCTCCGACCGAACCCAATCCAAATCATGGCGGGCACCGAGAAGTTTCAGCAGCTTCTCGGGGATAGATTCGCTGCCTTGGAACCCACTGATGACGCTGACGAGACCCTACACAATCTGGTAGAAATGCTGAGGGACGAGGGCATCAAGTTTTGCAAAAAGCAGCGTACTGGTAAGAAGTCCAAACTCTCGGATGAGACTCTTGGGCTGATGACAAAAAGACGGGAAACCACCCAAGCGACTTCGTCAGAGAGGTCAGACCTGAACAAGCGAATTGCGAAGATGGTACGACGCGACCTTCGGAGCTCCAATACACGCCTCATCGAAGAGGCGATAGAGCGAAACCGAGGGTCCAAAGTATTCACTCAGCAGCTTGGAAGGAGCCACCTGACGAAGCTTTCAACGCACGACGGAAGGACCGTATTGTCGAAGCCGGAGATATCGGCCGAGATAGAGGACTTTTATGGCCGTTTATACGCTGCACATGCTCCCCGTTCCCAACGAGACGACCACGATTCTAGAGCCACCTTGATACGCCACTATACCGACGAACTGCCAGACATCAGTCAAGACGAGATCGTGTTAGCTCTGAGGCAGCTTAAAAATGGAAAAGCCCCCGGTGAGGACGGAATAACATCAGAGCTTTTGAAAGCTGGAGGATACCCTGTTATACAGGGGTTACAGAGCCTCTTCAACGCCGTCCTTCACAGTGGGAGAACTCCAAAGGCGTGGAGTGGGAGTTTGGTGGTGCTCTTTTTTAAGAAGGGAGATAAAACCCTTCTTAAAAATTATAGACCCATCTCGCTCCTAAGTCACGTCTATAAGCTTTTCTCACGAGTTATATCGAACCGTCTCGCCAGGAGACTCGACGAGTTTCAGCCACCGGAGCAGGCTGGGTTTCGCGGAGGATATGGTACCATAGACCACATTCACACAGTGAGGCAGATTATACAGAAGTCCGAAGAGTATAATCAGCCCCTGTGTCTGGCTTTTGTGGACTATGAGAAGGCCTTTGACTCCGTTGAAACCTGGGCTGTTCTACAATCCTTACAGCGATGCCAAGTAGACTATCGTTATATCGAGGTGCTGAGATGTCTCTACGAAGCCGCTACGATGAGTGTCCGAGTACAGGACCAGCAGACTAAACCGATCCAACTGCGCAGAGGAGTGAGGCAGGGGGATGTCATATCCCCGAAACTGTTCACGAGTGCGTTGGAAGATATGTTTAAGACGCTGGACTGGAAAGACAAGGGCATCAACATAAACGGCGACTACATCTCCCACCTGCGATTCGCTGATGACATAGTCTTAATGGCGGAGTCGCTAGAGGAGCTGAACCGGATGCTGGACAGTCTAGCTTCAGCCTCCCGATGTATCGGTCTTGGCATGAATTTGGATAAAACCAAAGTCATGATCAATGCCCACATTGATCCAAGACCGGTGATCGTACATGGCCACCTTCTCGAAATTGTTTCTGAGTACACTTACCTCGGGCAGATTTTGCAGTTGGGTAAAAACAATTTCGAGAAGGAAGCCAAGAGGAGGATCCAGCTAGGCTGGGCAGCGTTCGGAAAATTACGTCGAGTCTTCTCGTCATCCATACCGCAATGTTTGAAAACGAAAGTTTTTAATCAGTGCGTCCTACCAGTCATGACCTACGGAGCTGAGACGTGGACACTCACGATAGGGTTGGTCCACCAGTTCAAAGTCGCTCAGCGCGCTATGGAAAGAGCTATGCTCGGAGTTTCTCTGAAGGATAGGATTCGTAACCAATTCATCCGACAGAGAACTAAAGTCATCGACATAGCTCAGAGAATTAGCCAACTGAAGTGGCAGTGGGCCGGCCATATTTCGCGAAGAACCGATAACCGCTGGGGTAAACGTGTTCTTGAGTGGAGACCGCGACTCGGTAAACGTAGTGTAGGACGCCCTCCGGCCAGGTGGGATGACGATCTGCGAAAGACTGCTGGCAGATGCTGGATGCGACAAGCTGAAGACAGGGCGCTATGGCGCTCATTAGGGGAGGCCTATGTCCAACAGTGGACTAACATAGGCTGATGATGATGATGATGATGTTATAAAAACGCATAAAAATATAAAACAAGCAAAACACATGACTAAAATTTATTTTATTTTTATTAGTTAATGCTATTTTGGCAAAACATAATTATGAAAAGCCTGTCAATACTTCAACTGTCCACCTGATCCGGATAAGGTATCTCATTTATCCGGACAAAAGAAGAGCAAAAATTACGAAAAATTGGCTGTTATTTTATTTTTATATTTTGTACCTATTTGTTATTGTAGCGGTAAGAAAAATTATAGACTTACTTTTACGGTTCTCATGAGATACAGGACGCCGCCCGACGGGCAGACAGGCAGCGGAGGCTTATACCAATAGCTTATATTACATATAACAATAGGGCCTATTCTCACACTTTTGGTATGGTACCCCAAAAACAAAGTGCCTATACATTATATGCAGAAATCATTTATAGTGAAATTCTCTAAACAAAACGGAAATTTAACGGTTGATGACCTAATATTAATAATTTTACGACTAATAGAGTTGAAATGAAATAAACTATTTCGGGGAAATTAATGCCATACACTATCGATTTGTGGTTAATATCAACTAGAACAACAAAATAATTCAAAAATATTCAGTAACTATTGATTCATCTGAAATCGTCGACCCGGTTTGTTTAACAAACAGTCGTAAAATGTAAGTCACGTAGAAAAGCAATACATTTACATGGTCCTTAGCTTAGTGAGGATTCCTCCATTCGCTGCACCTGTACCTACCTACCTACCTACTGAGTACTGTGTTTGATCTGCAGGACACGTGTTCAAACACATTTCGAGAAATGTCTTGTTTGTTTTTATATATTGGTAAACAATCCTCAGTTTTACCTCATCTTTTGTTTGTATTTTATAGGGAAAATAAAATGCATGTTGGGATAGCAAAAATTATAAAAAACAAAGTCAAAACAGGTCAAAACCTATTTTATATTATGGAGGTGGTGGTAAAACCGATACAAAAAGCTGCTTTGGCGTTTTGGATTTTGCGTATTACTTACCCTATTTTTGTATTGGCAACCTTATTTTCCTTTCGGGGCGAGTGGTTTGTCCCGTTCCACAGCAAAAACTTAAACAATCGGAGTCAACGACCCGACCGACATACCGACACACGACAGATTCCATTATAAAAGCTCAATAATTCACGAAAAAAGCATCCGTCTTTAAATGACGTTGACATTGATTTGACAGCTGTGACTTATCAATCGATTGAATAGACTTCAAATAAAACCTGTGCTCATTCATTTTATTTCACTCTTCTGGAACGAACCCTTGCGAATGTTGGGAATTTCGTACACTTCTTTTATCCGGTGTATTCAAATGGTTTTTGAAATGTGTCCTCAGTCCTCATAATATATTTTGCAGTTCATTAAATACTTTTGATGATTTTATTCTCTCGACAAAAACTAGCGGAAAAATTATGAGTGACAATCACAATCATTCGCAGCAGAGAATTTAGTAACTAACTAGTAACGTACGACTTCTCTCTCACATAAAAATCCAAAAATTGAGAACAGTAGCAGCCCCAAGCCCAAACCCAAGACGAGCAGAGCTAGTGTTATGTATGAGAATATTTACAATTTATTGCATTAATGTTATGTATAACAATATACATTATCTGCAACAGTTGCAACACTAGCCAATCGGAAATAAACAATCGTTGCAGTAGGTACTCAAATAAAATTAAAAGTTTCATTAGAATCCCTTCCTGCCTACTTTGCTTGTGCTCTTTCTTAATCCTGATAAAAAATATAATTAACGTTTTAAATTGTACTTATGTACCCATCGAAGGATATCACTAAGCAGGTACGTACTACTTACGTTACATGGTTGGTAGGTAGAAGTGCGTAAGCCGTAATTAATGAAACTGTAAGGAAACCTAATGAAATCGTTCTAGTAGCTAATTACAATTACACTCATTTGAATTTGTAATATTATTACAAATTTGCCAATTACAGTTTTACGAAATTCAGTGTATTGCGAGAAAATTAAAGCAATTTTTACGTCTCGGCTTGACTCGCGCGGAGCACACTTAGGTGTAGACATTTTGAAATCAAATACCTACTTACGAAATTATGACAAACTAGATACCTAGTCAAATAATATGTTTTTTTTTGTATATACAAATATACATATCGATAAACTAGCAATATACGATATCTATTTTATTAGCGTAGTGTAGTACCTTGTTGTTAATTTTAGAGTACGGGTTAATTTTTCAGACACAATTTTATTGCCACAAAAAAGTGCATACAAATATTTAAAAAACGCAAAATTTCGTCAAATTCGAAAGATAACGTTTTAATAATGGTTGTCAAATTCCATCTAGAACCATGTAAATCGCATATGAATCAAAGTTTAAATTCATTAGTTTCACCACAAAATTTATTTCCCTAATTCCATATCTTATTTGCGCAGTGCGATCTCGGACCAGGCAATTGCAGTGAAGCGTTCATTGTGAACTGAACTCTACTACACTGCACTAAAGTTTAGTTTCACTTATAACTGTGCTGTTAAATTTGGATAGAACAGTAACTGTCAAAAGCACACGGGGTGTATGAATTCAGTATTTTTATTCAAAAACCGTGCTCCTTATTGCGTTCAGGTTAAGGTCTAAATTATGTCCCCTTTCGTACTTATCTAGGGTTGCCTCAGATTGAAGTCTGTTGATCATTACTCTCTGTATGTATGTTTAGGTACCGGTTTTGTGCGAATATCCGGATTTTAGTGCTGTATCCTTATTCATAGGTTGTTTATTTGAATTCACCGTTTTGTGTGCTTTCATTGAAATGAAATGCTTTCATAAGTCTTTTTTGGTGTTTTATGTAGTATTGAAATAACTTTGATTAAAATGTCGATGCAACGAGGTCCGCTTGGCTTGTAGGGCGCCTGGACCGGGTCTTGTGGGCTAGGGTCTAATCCAGGCCTGGCGAGGTCTGCACAGCACTGTATATATTGACCCACAAGTAGGAGCGTCCAGATTTCGAAATCTTGAGCTTTTACTTATCCACCTCGACAGGTGCGGCCGACGCTGATAACCAGACCGTATCATTATCCATTATATTATTATTTAAACATTAAACCACTTCGCATACCTAGGACTAATCGAATCTAGTCTTTGATAGACCACTTCATTGCATTTTGCTGGCTGCCTTAACATTAACATTTCACTTTATATAATGTTGTAAGGCTTGAATTTTATCATATTAATTAATGTATTAATTTTTATAAGTCGTGTTATCTAGTATTTACAGTTTAATAACCATCTGCCTTTCCCGTCGGTAAAAGCTTATCTCGAAATCAAGTTTAAAAGAAATAAAATAAAATGAAAGCTGGAATATTCATGGCTTAGTACCTAATTAACTTATTAAATACCTGGGTAATATACTTATTAAAGTACCTAATAAAACTAGATAATATATTTTTTACAGACTTTGTTTAAACAAGCGAAGAATACGAATATTTTTCGGTATCACTTCGGGATCATCCTATGCAACTGACGGATAAATCGACAAAAACACCTACACACAAACCTTCTTCGAAGTCGGATAATTTACGTTACCATCAGCCATTTCCAATAATCTTAACTATCTATTAGGTACCTATCTTGTAAGTCCACAGCTGGACGTGCCTCACACAAACAAGGGGTGAATTTGCCATATACATGCTTAACACACCACCCACTAGTGATCACAATAGAGGTGTTAAAATATATTGAAAAAATTAGCACCCCTTCCTCGGGTAGATTAGTCGGCTCCAACAACATCCGCGAGCGGAATAAGGGGTCAATTCTTACGCCACGGCCACCACTGCCATGAAAATGTTATGCTTCATATTAAATACCATCTGTTCTCACATCAATAAATCAAATATCCAATAATAAGTGGACTAATCCGTCGGTCTGTCAACATGATATCAACATCCTGTATCACACGGCACCGCAGCATCCTGCGCTGATTGATCCTGTCACATCGCTGTTACAGAGACTTACTGAGTGATACAAATCACTCACTGAACTTAATAGCTTATTGAATAGCACTCGCATACCTAGGTATAGGTAAAGTACTTCCTGAGAGTGGTTTGAGAGGTTAACACTTAGTACAGAGCAGTTTATATGACTCACGTAGACTACTGTATACCAAACCCGGAGAAACCTCTGCTCAGCCGAGAAAGGAGATACTAGTTATAAAATTAAGTGACTATCTTCTGTTACCATTCACAAAAACATAATCCACCTTTTAGTGTAGTCGAGTAAATGTAAATAATTTTACGAAAAATTTATTCTGAATGAAACGTCACTGTCAATGTCAACGCCGCCTGCTGACATGAATGACGGCGCGATGACGCTGTTCTAGAATCTCAGATATTTATTGCACCTAAATCAACTTCTGCACGGCGCGCGGCGGCGGCGGCCTGTCTGCTGCCTCTACGATGACGAACCCTAACCATAACATGAACGCACTTAGCCAAGATTATTTACAATTTAAATTCCAATTTCAACAACATTGTCGGAACGTAACTATCCTACATACCGCGCCGCGCCATCAGATCACATTCAACTTTGTAAGAATGTAAGACGCTAGTTTAATGGGGCGACTTTATTCGCAGTGTAGTGATCGTAACGTGACCGCTACACCAACAATGTTCTCAAGCGGTGCTCGAGCGAGTTCACACAGATTGGCGGTACAAGTTAGGGGATGGAATCTAAGGAATTGTAATGTTCCCGCACGGAAACCGTTTCGTGGAATGGATGCTACAGGGTTACGGGCTTACCTATACGGAGGGAACAAAATGTATATAAACAGATAGTCTTGTATAAACAGATAGTCTTTCAGAGTTAGTGGTTTTACCATGTTTAGCAGCCTAAGGTCCACTGCTGTATATCAGTGTCTCATTCACACTGTTCTCATCATTTACTCTTTTGATTTCATGTGTAATCAAATCAGAATGTGGCCCATTTTGGTTTTAAAAACTTGACATCCTGTAGTATCATGTTTTTAAGGTGTAAAAGAGTAAAACATTAGATAATGAAGTTTGGTTTTATCACAAATTGCCTTGACTCCTTCAACGACTTTCCTCTAACATCGTTGTGGAATTGGATATCCACTCCCACTCCCTCAAACGGCCACCTTGTATACCTACCTATTGGCTAATGAGCGCCACATGGGCCCCATGGCCACATAGATATTATAAATCTTTGTCCCTCTCCACAAACACTCGTATCTACATAATCACATTTGTTTCTGTTTCCCTCCAAATAGGTACATGTCGTACGGGCGAACACAGAGGGCCTTGAGATTGTTTCTTCACAGTTTTTTATAAAAACAACTTCACAGAACCTTGTCACTTATTAGTACTTACCTGGGATGTGTCATCGAATCTCGAGAGTTTCAGCACTACTAGTATTTTCGACCCTAAAATAATGGACATAAATTCCGAAAACCCTTGGCATGCTGGTTTCCCATTGGTTTTACGGCGAGTTATGAATCAAGGACAGAATGTTGAATCATAGATTACGCACGATTTTCTTAAAATCGTGCGTATAAAAGATTTCGTCGAAATAAGATTTATATCAAATTCTTTAAAACCGGAAATATTAAAATAATTTATATAAAGGTTTACATTTAGGATTAATGGTAAATGGATTAGGATAAATGGCTTTTTTGAAATCAAAGACGTAAATAAATAATGGACATTCGCATAGAATCCCCTTGCCTCAAAATAAGCAGACGTTGGTGGTGTGGAGCTAAATGACTTAACAATAAGAATGGATTAAAGACATTTCTCCTGCTGCGTGAATCGAACCAACCGCGAGAAGTTGAGTTCCATCAAATCTTCTCCCACTACGCCACGTAGGTCGCCAGGTACAATACCTTTGGTAATAGGCTACATTTCCTCGCTACCAGTACCAGATTACTCGCACCAGCATCAGTTTCACTTAGCGGAATCGGAACCAACCATTATTTAATCGGTACAAGGTTGCACAGTCGGCTCTAACACGGTACACTCAACCACATTGGTCTACTTGAAAGCAAATTGGTAACAATCGGCACCTTCCCATTTGCCCAGTAATATTGGCGGCGGTACGTTGACAAGATTTTGTCGTGTAAAGATTGCATAGATGACTAATCAAAACAACCTACTTATCGAAGCCCTATCCAAAACATAAATAAACATACAATTATAATTGATAGTAGGTATTTAGGAAAACAAATCACTTCTTCAAGTTTCCCGACATAAGTATGAAAGACGAAATTGCGTCATTCGAAAAATATGTACGTTAAGTAAATGGCAGATATCCAAGAAGGTAAGAAATGAAAATGTATAAAGGAACTTAACAAGAAACGATGATAATAAAAATCAATATAAAAGCAAATATTTCAACCTAATGT
Source organism: Eupithecia pulchellata (assembly GCA_963931895.1). Lineage (NCBI taxonomy): Eukaryota > Metazoa > Arthropoda > Insecta > Lepidoptera > Geometridae > Eupithecia > Eupithecia pulchellata. The sequence goes on from OZ007539.1 coordinate 218,821, forward strand.
TAATAAACAACTGACTTTGATATTTGATCAGTTTGCTCGAGAGAAGCCAGACAATAACACATTGCAATGCAAGGCGACAGTACCCGGCTCGTAAGCCCAGCGCGGCCTGCTACCGGCCGTCATAGTAGGCTTACAATGACACAATCACTTGATCACGGCTATAAACTGATTATACAGCTGATTGGATAACTGACGTGGCCTTCAATTATCTAAGATTGGAAATAAACTTTATTTTCACTATTGCTAAACTTTTCTTCACAAAAAGATGCTGCCAACCCTGACCACGTACCATGCATGATCCTTAGCCTTTTGAAGCCACGTTCTTTTTGAAGACTCTCAGTCCTGATGTCATCGATTCCTATTACTATATATTCTAAATCAAATATCATTACATCATCATCATCATTAGCATATAATATTCCTCTGCTAGACCTCTAGGTCTCCCCTAACGAGCGCCATAGATCATAACATAATTTGTGGTAATAACTAATGTGGTAATTCATTTACTATGTTTACAACTATCCTTCCACTCCACGGATTGTGTAGTGAAGCTGGTCAGTAAATGCGTCAATGTATTCTATAATCAAGCTAATTAATCATAAAACAAGTAGGTAACGCATCAGGTCTCTAGCGGAGATTACCTCAACAAACATCCTCTATGCCTTATGGCGTACAATAAAACACACAATCCATCATTTTCCCACTACGGCTAGAACCGAGCAGTAGCCAAGCTATAGCTAAGGCTACAGTATAGCCGCGATAGATCAAGTGGAAGTTTCATCGAGCCATTAGCGCGGCCGGCGGCGGCGGGCGCGGCGCGGCGCGGGCAGTGCTAATCGCCGCCAGGTTGTGCGTTATAGCACTTAAAGCGCGTTTTAGCACTAATGTGAGCTTTTGAACTTCAGCTGAACGTTAGCCATTGCAGTCTTTGGTAACTGATATAACTTGAAAATGCATTGGTCGCAAAGACTTATCATATCAGTCATTGCGGTTATGGTTAAAATTTTCTGTGTCTTTTGCCACTGATTTCCACGTCCTTTCTGCAACACGTTCTCATTTTTTTTCTTGGAAAATATTTTTTTGACATAATCGTCAAAAACTTCTCTTCACTGCCTTGTTGCATTTACGAAGTTAAAAGCAAGCAGAAACTTTTTTATCTTTTCTATTGAAGTTTTAAGGTTTATCCAAAGATCCGTGGACGAGTAAGACCAGCAGTGGGTTAATTGTAAAGGTGTGCATAGTTATTAATCAAACTATGAATGTAGTTGTATAGCAGGTATGTAAATGTATCAAAAGGTTTGTTTACTTCGCGCAGACGTTCATGTTTGCGCGTGCGCATGATCTGGGTCACCGAGTGCGCACAACGACGACGTTCAATCACAGGGTGTTGATACATGAGATTGAGAGGATCATCATCACTAGTGTTGGTACCTACTAATATTATAAAGAGTAAAGATTTGATTGTTTGTTTGAATTTAATAGACTCCGAAACTACGGGACCGATTTGAAAAAATGGTTTCACCATTAGAATCCTCAATTTTCCGTGATTAACATAGGCTATAATCTATAGCCTACTAAAGGAATACTTTAAAAAAATTAGGGTTCCGCATGAAAAATTTTTTTTTGTTAAGTACCCGTGCGAAGCCGGGGCGGACCGCTAGTTTCATATAAAAAGGTTGAACCTCCTCAAAATACACCCCCACGGCTGGAGGTGCCTTAACGAGGGGTTCTTCCGTAATCAGCTCGCTCGCCAGATGGACTGCTGATCGCAATGGAAGTGTTGGCTATAAACAGAAGGTTGCTGCTGCTATTCCTACAAAGGAGCCATGCATCATCATCAGCCTATGTTAGTCCACTGCTGGACATAGGCCTCCCCTAATGAGCGCCATAACGCCCTGTCTTCGGCTTGTCGCATCCAGCATCTGCCAGCAGTCTTTCGCAGATCGTCATCCCACCTGGCCGGAGGGCGTAAAACACTACGTTTACCAAGTCGCGGTCTCCACTCAAGAACACGTTTACCCCAGCGGTTATCGGTTCTTCGCGAAATATGGCCGGCCCACTGCCACTTCAGTTTGCTAATTCTCTGAGCTATGTCGATGACTTTAGTTCTCTGTCGGATGTATTCGTTACGAATCCTATCCTTCAGAGAAACTCCGAGCATAGCTCTTTCCATAGCTCGCTGAGCGAGTTTGAACTGGTGGACCAACCCTATTGTGAGTGTCCAGGTCTCAGCTCCGTTGGTCATGACTGGTAGGACAAAAACTTTCGTTTTGAAACATTGCGGTATGGATGATGAGAAGACTCGACGTAGTTTTCCGAACGCTGCCCAGCCTAGCTGGATCCTCCTCTTGGCTTCCTTCTCGAAATTGTTTTTACCCAACTGTAAAATCTGCCCGAGGTAAGTGTACTTAGAAACAATTTCGAGAAGGTGGCCATGTACGATCACCGGTCTTGGATCAATGTGGCCATTGATCATGATTTTGGTTTTATCCAAATTCATGCCAAGACCGATACATCGGGAGGCTGAAGCTAGACTGTCCAGCATCCGGTTCAGCTCCTCTAGCAACTCCGCTATTAAGACTATGTCATCAGCGAATCGCAGGTGTGAGATGTAGTCGCCGTTTATGTTGATGCCCTTGTCTTTCCAGTCCAGCGTCTTAAACATATCTTCCAACGCGCTCGTAAACAGTTTCGGGGATATGACATCCCCCTGCCTCACTCCTAGGCAATTAAATTGTCTACCCAAAAAGCGATTTCATCAGGGCAACCAATGCTAAAATACATATTAAATTTTATTTTGTCTTTAAAATAATCTGTTTAGATAATATTTCGTGTATCGTCACCTAGCCAGGTACTCGTCGAGTCAACTCAACACACTCGAGTCGCGCTCTGTTAAGCAGATCGTAAATTGATGTGTTTATGCCTCTTTAATGACCATTCTGACTGCACTTCCTTCACCGTCGACATCTTTAAGTGCACCTTCACAGATAACGTGCCCTGGATCATGAATCGTGGGATTCATATGTCTCATTTATTTATTGAAATAATTATTTTATAAACCGTTAAAATACTTCAATCTGCTTTTTAAATTAAATACTGTAAACGTGAAATTTTACCGTAGCGTGAATATCTTACCAATGAATTTCTAAAATTAATGCTCACATCAGAAAACTGCTTATTTATTTTCAGTTATTATAGTTATATATAGTTATTTTCAGTAAATTTAACAATCGCTAATAAGTTCCTACAATATATGCAACTATTTAGAAAGCGGTATCAAAAGAGCGGAACTATCAAATACAGTCCATAGATGGCGCGGGACAAATGTGCCGTATTTGGACCACACGTGCAACCCAATTTTACCTGACAACAATAATACATTAGCCGAAAAGTTTTACTATAAAGGGAACAGCTATCGGCGCTTGGTAGCTTGGCTCTCAAATAACCTAGACGAGGTTGGTATAGGTTCCTACTAAAAGAAAGCGTCCGAAACCGCGGCCAGAAGATAGTTGTATGTAAAAGTAATTTTTGAATATTTAAAGAGTGACTACAGTCTAATTTTCGGGATATCTTTAAGTACTAATATTATAAAAGGGAAGATTTGATTGTTCATTTAGATAAAAAAGGCCTCGAAACTAAGGTATTCGAACGATTTGAAAAATCATTTCATCATTAGAACCCTACATTATCGCTGATGAACATAGGCTATAGAATATTTTCAATAGTTAGGGATTCGTATGAAAACTTCAATCATGTGAACCAACGTAAGTTTTTGAAAATTATGGTAAATACCAGTCTGAAGCTGGAGCGGACAAAATGAGTACTTAGTAGGTTTACCTTTTGTAGTAGGTACATTAAAGTTTAATATAGGTTCTTCGTCTAATACAAGTTCTCTGCCTACAACATCAAGTTACATACATTTACATAAGTAAGTACCTAAATCGGAAAATAATTATTCTGTAATTTCTTTCGGAAAGTTTTTCCTTTGTCTACCTACTTGTATTAAGGTTCATTTTAGTAAAGTGGCAAGCACATAATAAAATAATAGTTGTAGCCTGTTAACTTTCGACTGTAACGTTATAGTGTTAGGGACGAATCTCGGCCAGCAACCGAGCATTTTATTTATTTATTGCGCTACAAGATTGGATAGTTTTCGCGCCAATAAAATTACTTTTATCGGCAATTTGTTACGGAAAATGTTTTCGGCATTTGATTGGCTCTTATAATGTGTTATTTTATGTAACAAAGCCTATATTTAATTATGTACGTAGATAATTTCAGTTTTCTGACGTTATTTTTAATATTTTGTTTTACTTTGTTACAGGTATGTACCGTGAACTTCGTCATACTCTTTACTATCGACTAGGATGAGATCAGCTTTAAACTGGAAGTATTGGTGAGAACTAATTCCTAAGTTATCTCTACTGCGGTCTAATTTAGTTAGATCTACCTATTTGCTGGCTTCGTCTAGGAAATAGGAAGATTAAGGGTCTTCCTTACATTAAATTTACTCAGAAACAATTCATAAGCCAAGAGATCGGATCTAGGAAGCACATAATCCTTAAAATTAGAGCGAAGAATTATAATAAACCTTAAATTATACAAATATTGAAATAAGCAGTTATTTTCTAAATGGCTTCGGTTCTGGGCTACAGCACAAATCTAATTTAGGATCGCAAGAACACTTTCATTTGCATATAATGCTTTCTTAATGGACCAAAATGCAGGACCACGAGGACCGCTTGATCAGTTCTGAACTCACAACTTACTCAAAAAGGTACATTCAAATACTCAATGTATTTGAATGTACCTTTTTTTTCGCTTTAAATGTGATTTAATTAAAAGTACGTAATACATAAAATTTTAGAGAACCTTGAAGTATTTTCAATATTTCACTGAAATATGAATCAGTCATATAATATCTGTCTATTGTTTGCTCTTTTACACCCGATTACACTTTCCAAAAAGTTTTCAATAAGATGAATAATAGGACACAAATATGTCGCATACCTCAGCTCAGAGCAAGTTATAGTTCAATTTCAAATAGACCCTTTCCGCGTCCACCGGAACAACTAAAACACTTTGCACATCGCTTTAAAGCTTTGAGCGTCTCTAAAAGCGCTGACATTTCGTCACAAACCAAATTATTCTCTCTGCGCTGTGGCAGAGCGTTTGACCGTTAAAATATTCCTAATGGCCATGAATTATTACGATCTCCATTGTCTCTGGATGCTTTGATAAGGGTTAAGAAATGTGCAAGATACGATAATACCTTTCCTTCATTCTTCTATCCTTTAATTTACTGACTCAAAAAAAAGGCTGTTGCTGCGCCCAAGATTTATTTTCAAAGCATGTTATAATATTGGGTTACTTATTATACTTCCTCCCTTTGCTGATGTTTTCCTGAACGTGCCTCCCAAAACAGGGGTTTTGCCAAAATCACCTCGTTGGGCAAGCGAATCAGTGATCGCCACATAGTTAAAATATACAAGATGAAACTGGTGGCCTTCCTTTAGAAAGTTCCCTTAGTCGCCACTTGTTTATGATCTCTGCCCTGGCTGAGTTGGAGAGGTCTATTCTTTCGCAGCGACTCGGCACGGATCCCCGCGGCCCGGATTGTGATTACTTAACATAGTGTGTTCCTAAAACGTATGCCTCCTCTTGTATTCTGGTAGGCTATTTCTGCACCTCAGAAATTATTAAAATATTGAGTTCTATTATTTTAAAAACTTGCAAATATTAGACACCATAAACAAGTAAATCCAGCCGACATTCAATCTACGCACTTATAACCACATGTCAGAGACAATACCGAGTAAACTCGGCGTGACGCGTGCCGTCACGCAAACGTCACGCTCCCGTCAAGTGACCCTACTCAACGGGGATGTCCTCCGAGCAGCGGGATAATGGACAACCTACTCCTTTGAGATTGAGAATGTCTTGGGGATTTTATTTAGAAATATATTTTGCTTATTTAGATGTCTGTGACTTTTAACGCCTGAAGATTTTGTATCTTCAGGCATTAAAGTCACAGACATCTATCGCGAATCCAATATAAGCTGGACTCAAATGTTGACTTATTGACGTGCTTACATAGTTGTATCATCTCAGGAACTCAAGTGTCATATACGATTTTATGGAACTGCAGGCAAAAGGTATATAAAATGTTTTGCGGAGTGAACAGATTGTCAATAAGCGTTTTGTAAAAGATTATGCCGCTCGTGCATTCCTAAACAAACATTTTCACGCAAGAAACTTTAAACTACGCCAGTCCCAAGCTATCCATCTCTTACCCTTAACTTTTTAACGATAGCTTTTTGTTGACAATTTATTTTGAAAAAAAATCATATCAAACTCCTTCTAATATCGGAAAAACGGAAGTTACTCGTAGCTGCCCAAGCTGTTCAAACAATATTTGCTAGATGTCGTTAGACAAATCCGTAACGCAAAAAAAAAGAAACATTCCTAGATTGCGAAAATGCTTGTTTCAGTTACAAGTGATATACAACTGCCCAACATTAATTGCTGGTCGAAAGACCACCTGACTCTGTGGACCATCTGAATCGAGCTCGGTACAGAGGGATTCCCTTCTGTTCCTATTTGGAGGAAACTCCACCTTTACTCCCCAAACTGGCGACCGCGAAGTGATCGACAAATCATACACTAGATGCGCGAAAGTTGAACCGTAAGCCACCGTTATTCAATCCTCTAAACATTGCAACGCAACCCAATCCGCGGTGTCACGTGGCGAGAATCGAACCCGCACCGCAGCTGCATGCATCCGGGTCTTATGTGGGTCAAGTGGCGCCGGGTGGGAATGCTAGTAGTATCGACTTCACAGGCCGCCGCCGGCCGTCGTCGCCGCGTCGCGTCAGAATTGTATTACATTGTATAGGACGGTAAACATTGTCGGCGACATTAAATTAAGGCGCATACAGCACCTAAACTAGCGCCACCACCTACTTTAGCCTTTTTTTTTAATGCCTCTGTAATAGGTTTATTCTATTTAGTTTAGGAAGAGATACGAAAATAGATTTTGGTGGCCACCAAGGGCAACTTCGTATCTCTGCCTAAACTAAATAGAATAAAACTATTACAAAGGCATTAAAAAAAAGCTTATGATAGGTATCACAAACTGGACGATGGATTTTTGAGAATTCCTTTGTTTAACAGAATAATAACATAAAGTAGGTGGTGGCGCTAGTTTAGGTGCTGTATGCGCCTTAAGAGAAAGATTATCTTATTATATTGCTTTTGAAAGATTATTGGTGAAATTTTAGCGTAGGTACAGTTCAGACTGATTTTTTTATTACTAGTACGACTGGATTCTGTCCGTAGCTTTGTTCGCGTTTTTACTATGAAAACGTTTTCAGGTTATATCTGTCCCGTGGGATAGATATAAATCAGTTCCCGATTTATGGGATACAAGTAGCCTGTGTTTTATTTCAGGCCTTGAACAAACTGAATTCTAAATATAGGTATGTATGCGATACAATATGAAGTTTATCGTCAAAAACAACTAACATCCATCCATCTAAACATACAAACATTCGAATTAATAATATTAGTGTGATGCACAATTTTGAGTGTCTAACGGCGAGAGTCTAATAATGCGCTTAGCTGATATCTTTTCATTTTATAATAAGCTCGCCTACATACTTTACGTCAAAAACACGTCTAGTCAAATTTGGCCAATTTTCCTCTAATTACTAAAATTAGAAAGCTAAGCTATCGGCTCTTTATTTTTGATTTATTTACGTCCATCCAACCCACGCAGCAAAAGTCGGAAAAAACCATTATGCTTAATGAAACTATAAATTTCTATTCATATTCATACCCAAATAAATATGTTAATGTCTGTTTGTAAATCGTGCTTCCTTCCTTAATATTATTAAACTGGCTTTTATTACTTAGTTTAGTATTTGTGTTTAGTAATCCTGGAGTGATTTAAACCAGAGCAGGCTAGTAAAGCAAGTTAACTAGTAATTCGGCTGTAGGTAATGATTTATTGTTTGAGGAAACGTTGCTTGTTCGAATATTATGAAAGGAAATGTGGCTCGAACGATAACATCAAAGAACGGAATCGCATTGTTTGTTGGTCACCATTATTGACCACATTTCGGTAAAGATGTGAGCTTGCTCCAGTTTTGAACGAACTTAGTTTTCATCGATCGATAACTTCTGTAATGGTCCCTATGTAGGTACGTCATTTTTCATTTGTCGAATACGTACCGATTTTGAATATTATTATGACCATGTTCATCTGAAATTGGCTCTCGCAAAACCCTTCTTCTTTCTGCTGCCACCCTCTTAATAGAGAACCCTTACCTCTTTATTTAATTTACCATTGCCAGAACGTTTTCCCACAATCAACATGGAAGCAAAAGTAGCAAAATTAATCCCATGCCTTAAATTGGCCATAAGCAATGGTCTTTGGCCCAACTTCCGCTGCATAACTTTCCCCAAGATCAGACTCAGTCTTCCAGGAGCTTCCGAGGGTTGGAGCTCTCATATCTCCTGATACCAACTGGTTCAGTCAATCAATATGTAATGGTTTGATCAACCTTTTGAAACTGTGAGGTCTATGACTTTATCTTCTGTTAAATTTTAAACTGGTAGAAAAGGTCAATCAGTTTATTTAATTAGTAAAGCCTTTTGAAACAGAAAGGACTACCGCCAATAAGATTTTAACTTAAGCAAGGCCTTCTTTGCGCAGCAGTATCGCGGATTCCATTAAACATACTACTCGTACATGATAGATTAGTGATTTGGCCTGGAATTTCTTCAGCACATGAGAACCCAAAGACTTAAATGAACGGCATAGATTAGAGAAGGCCTATAAAATGGAATAGGTAGATACAGAGTTTGATTGGTCAGTGTACAAATGTAGTCCAGGCCCGGACCGACCCGCGAGCCCGAGGGACAATTAGAAAAATGAACGTACGCCCCCGGAAATGATTCCTTCTGTATCCCACAGGCCCAGTAGGGGGGATGTGGATGGGGACGTGATTTGATTACCCGTGGGGAGTGTGCTAGTTAAAATGATGCTTTCGCTAGAAAAACAATCTTTGGTTCTAAAAGAAACACGAAAAGTTGTACATAAATGTGGCATCGTATACTAATTAGGTAAGTTTTATGTAATAGCTAGCGATCCACCCCAGCTTCACAAGGGTAATTAACAAAAAATTATAAATATTTGCGCACGTTGGGTTTTATTGTTAAATTTTTCACACGAACCCTAACTTTTTTGTAAATATTATAAAGAAATTTGAAAATATTCATCAGGTAATATAATGTAGGATTATAGTGGTGAAAGATTTTTTCAAATCGGTCGTTTGGTTTCAGAGCCATTCATAGGCTCTTGGGTACTTAATAGTAGAGGTAGTAGATACGTATTATAATAGTGTAGGATGTAGTATATTGTTAAATTATCGTAGAAAACAGTCGTGAAAATGAGGAGGGACATGCATTAGGTACAGTTAGGTGATTGCGGGCTGAACCGGGATAAGTAGATATTAAACTTAGCATAGTGTCAGGGTGATTGACCTTTTCATATAGCATGTATTTCGAGAACATCGTGTTCTGCACGTAGGTTCATCATAATCAATGTGTTTGTTTTCAAAGCAAATAAAGTACACACTAAGCCTGAAACTGTATTCGAAAATCATCTCCTATCTCAAGTAAAGGATCTATTTGAGCAATGTTTGACCAAATTTTGTTTTGTTCATATATCTATAAAATAATTTAAGTACCCCGATTCAGGCCCTGCAAAATAAACACCTTAGATGTTTTGCTTTTCGTTAAATGTTCAGAAACCCTCTAGAAGGAAAAACCAACTGAAAGCTCCATAACTGTTAGTTTTCAATAACCCGGGAGAGGCAGGACGCAGGCCACATTCATCAAACTACCAATAAACTAACTATATTCATAAGCGGATTCCGGCGAGCTTGTCACACTAATCATTCATCGCAGACAGCGCGCAGCGCGCTGCGAACACCTGGGGAAGTAGTTCGCTGATCCATTCCCAAGAAGGCCCAAGTAGTCTTGTAGGGTAAGCTAACACTTAGGTATAGGCACAATAAATGGAGCTAAGGAACGTTCGTGCGCTGTAACTATCACAGAATTATGGGAGTAAAATATTTTATCAGCAAAGGGAACGCTTCAATTATTTGCAAGAGACTCTTCTTCTTGGAGACGTCAAGTGGATAGTAATATTCAAACCTTCCTATAGTCATACACGTATCTTCCGTGGCCATTAATGTAAAAAAGTAATAAAATGATATTCATTTATCAGTTTTAGAATCAAGCTTAAACAGTTGATTGTTGTTTGTCCGCGCACTAGTTTCAGAACCTGTGGCGTGGTACCCAACAAAACAATTTGAAACCATGATTAATTATGAAGGGTGAAAATACGAAATGCTACCACGTCAAAACAATAGCGATCCTGGCACTCCCTGTCCATCAGCAAGCAGATACCCCAATCTCCCACCTCGATGTGCCAGCCGTCACTCCTGCGCTGTGACGTATAGTCATGATAAATAGGGTAAGGATTACCCTCAGCGGAATGTTTCAATATCAACCTTACCCCGTCGTAATAGTGACCCGTATTCCGAACCAGTCATTCCGATCGCAACCCTGTTAGTTGGTAATAAAGTTCGGAATGTGATGATTATGACAGACTTGGGGCAACGTATAAGGAAATGTGAGGAAACTAATAATGGGCCATCATTTTGCGACTTTGAAATACTTTGAATAGTACAGGTAATGGAGTCTACACAACAAGTCAGCAACGTCGCCGTCACAGTCGTTGTGTGTCGGTAGACAACAGTGACTGCCGAGTTTTTGCGACATGTCCACGATATAACTATCGACGGAACGTCCGCGACTGTCAGAGGCTTGTCGGCAACAAATGTCCGCGACTTGTCAAAAGTTGCTGATTACGCCGTAACGTTTACCAACCCGGCAGTACTGACTAAGTGGCCTTGTTGCGTTGTTCTAGATGAGAATCCGCCGACATCCAAACTGCCGGCATTGGTGTGCGAGACTCCTATCGTAAAGTTAGAGTACATTAAATTTGATAATAGCTACTATTCTATTCCTATTTCATTTATAGCTCTCAGTAACAATAACTAGTCGTAGAAACCAAATCAATATAGCCCATAACAATGTCCATAGCCCATTTTGTTCCTTTAATAACGGTGGTTTATGTGTTTATTAGTTGTGGCGAAATAGCTCTTATGTCTTAATCATATGGCAGCGCATAGTTTTATGGGTTTTCCAAACAAATGCTTTGTTCCGTTTCGTTCTTGATATAAATTTAGTGGTTGAGGTATAAAGCTTTGTGTAATATAGAGGAACCTCTCACACAGTATGAAATGTAAACTTTGTATTCCACAGAACTAACGTTCCAAGGACTGCGTATATTCTGTGAACCCTCATAAATATATTTCCACGCACACTTTGTCGCCACAAATTGGGCAGCGTGGCTTTTACCCGATTTTGGGGTTTCCATCTTGATTTTTATGGATGTCGTTTGTAAAGTGAGTTGAATGGACACCTGGAGGAGAAATAACATCTCCAGCATGCATGGATGCATGGGCATAGCATGGATTGTGGATCTTGTGCTGTGCATGGATAAAGTAGAATAATGCCAGACGAATGTCCGTGAACTTTTTCTGTATTTTAGCTTCTGTTCGTGGTCTCTCATGTATATTTGTTATACATACTTATCTATAGATATAAAAAAACCAAGTAGATACTTACAAAAATTATTTATTCGATCCGTCAAAACAATCTGCAGGTAGCACAAGTGATCTATCCAAGGATTATAATGGTATTTGGTAATAAATATTTCTACAATTGCAAATATTAGCTAATAATCAAGTTAATGTTTCAAGTTAATAATAATTTACACCAATACTAAAGTCAATTAAATGTTAACGATTCGCTGTGAGCCACAGTGCAAACAAAGCAGTTTGCCCATTGGATTTAATAAGCACAATATTCGGAAATTATCAAATGGGGGTGTGGGCTTTGTAGAATAATGGATAACGTGGATATTAGAAACAATTAAAAAAAATATTGGATAACGTAATTATGTAAATATGCTAAAGAATAGTTAATTTACAAGATAAGGCTCGCAAAAAAAACACTAGCGTCAAGTCATTAGCTATCGGCTTCTCTAGCATTTTTTGTTTAGTTTGATGTAGGTATATACATAACAAACTCTCTAACAATATCTTTGAATTTCTAAATATCAAAGGCTCATCGTTCATTCCCATTACTCTCGCTACGCTCGTCAATGTGAAAACAAACAAAGCTCTCCTTCAAAGGGTTCAAAGTAACGTAATCTGTTACGCGTCGCTTATCAGGGTCGCACCCTTACACCCCCATTCATTACACACTGCAAACACGTTTGTTTACTGAGCTTATAATTAACTTCACCTACTGTGTTCTGTTTACACTATGCGTTACCCTATTTGGGATTTAACAAGCTAAACAACTCTGGGTTTTATTCATTTTAATATGGAATTATCCTTAGAAATCAACTTAATTAAAGTAATATTTATCTCGGTTTCAAATTGAAGGGCTTTATTTTTCAGAGACTTATAAAACTGTTTTAAAGCAAGGGGTTCTAAATCGATTTTAATGTTTTTTTTAAATTATCAATCTAATTATGAATGATGGCCTAAATATTATTTAGCTATGTTGTAAATAATTTACCTGTACCTTTATTTATTGTAATAATCAGCCACCCCGGCTTCGCGCGGGTTTTAACCGTAATTTCAAAAAATCGTAAGTTTTACACTCACATTCACGTTGAGTTACATTACGGAAGTTTTCATACGGATCCCTAAGTTTTCGGAAAATATTATCAATAATAGAAAATAAAATGTTTCCTCTTTATAATATTAGTATAGATAATTATTCTGAAAATTACAATGAGTCAACATGTAGATAAAAATATGTTTCAATGATAAGCGAGTTGGACCGAAATAATACCAAATACACAACGAATACCCAAAAACAAAGGGAATGTCAACAAAATGATAATAATTATCTGTCGACTACATTATCCGACATCACATCTCATCTGCAGTTGAATTCACAAACACAACCGCCCCGCCGCGCCCCGCCGCGCCCCGCCGCGCCGCCGCCGCGCCCGACACCACTCGATACCTCGCTCGCTCCTGTCAAACAATATTCGGCGTCATTTCACGCTCCGAGGGCCTTCTTGTTTTTACTTATAATTCAACTAGCGGTCCGCCCCGGCTTCGCACGGGTATTATAAAAAAAATATATTTCATACGTAACCCTAATTTTTGAAAATATTCCATAGCCTATGTTCATCACGGAAAATTTAGGATTGTAATGGTGAAAGACTTTTTCAAATCAGTCCAGTAGTTTCGGAGGCTATTCAACTCAAGTAAACAAACAATTAAATCTTTCCTTTTTATAATATAGTAGAAGATCAAAAAGGTCAACAATTCAACGGGAGTTAATGGATGGTTTTGACGGTCACACATAGTTTGCCTCAATTATATCAAATCAAATTCTAGTCAATATCCCGTGACATCTTTTCTTCTGAAAACACAATGCAAATTAATAGATAATTTACTTCAAATTTATTGTATTCTACGTTTTTTATATAAATGTAATAATATTGTAAGTACGGTTTTATTATTATTTGTAATTTTGTTGGAATATAGGTATGTTATCCTGTAAGTTTGAATCAGTTATTATTATCACACTACATACATAGTATAAAACAAAGTTACCTCACGCTGTCTGCTCGCGGATTTTGATGCTTTTTTTTCTATAGATAGAGGGATCCAAGAGGAAGGTTCATGCGCCCGTGCGAAGCCGGGTGATATTGAAATAGAAATAGCCTGCCAGGAAGAATGGCAGGAGTAACGTGACGTGTCCAAGAGTCCTGTAAGGTCTTAAGGAAATAAAGCACTTTGATTTTGATTTGATAACAAGCTACCTTTTGAAATATTTTTTCTAACAAATTACTTACCTACGCATTTTTATTATGATAGATATTCATTTGTCATAAAACTGTCATAAAGTAAGTAAATAAAAAAAGCTTTAAAACTATTTTTTTAAAGATATTTGTATGAAGTACAAAGCAAGCTTAGCTTAACCAGTTTCATCGCAAAAACCTCCTTGACAGAACGTCCCCGTTGAAAATGCTAAATCCTCCAAATTCCCCGCAAAGATCAGAAGCAACTTCATCTGTATAGTCGCCGCCACAAGTGGAGTACAGTGCGCAACAAAAGCTCGTTAGCTGTACTGCCGAGGACAGAACTCGTAAAGTGCACATGAATTTGGTTGGTCCCAGGATTGTGTGAAATGCCGCGTGAGTTTGCTGCCTGCTTTTCAATGTAATGTTATGTTTAGTAACTTCTGCGTTCTCGTTGTAATTTTGTTACGGAAGAAGTTAGTGTTTTTTTCTTCAAAATTATAAAGTAAGAGTTAGGTCTCAAAACTTTAAATAGGTGGGCTTTAATAGTGGGTCGAGGCCCGGAACAGTAAAGCCCCAGACACATCACAAAGGAAGACAGCCTATAATAAAGCAGCGAAAGAACTCAAAAAGACGCTAAAGAAGGCACGTTTTGACCGGATTGGCAGACTGGGAGCTAGGCTTGCCTCATTCCCTACAGGCAGTAAAGCCTTCTGGTCACTAGCCAAATCCGTCGAAGCTAACTTCAGTCGTCCCTCACTTCCACCACTTCTGAAACCGGATGGTTCGCTGGCCCATACTGCGAATGAGAAATCAAAGGACATCATCTTTTTTGGTCCAAATATGAAAGTGCCGGCCAATAAAAAAATATGCTGTATTCCGTTAGAACTTGTCCCCCTGAGTATTTATTATTATGACACCAAAGCTGTAGGGTCATTGTCCTTGGTTTTATTGGAGTTCAAAAATTCAACACCTTCATACATTTTCAGTGAATTTAATAAAGAAAAACAAATGATTTGTTCTACCATATTTTTATTTTGAACATCGTTTAGTGAGATACATTGGTTCTTGACCTATTTTGGACACATTGTTTTGTGTTTTTGAGGATTATAAATAAAACTAGAGGGTATATGTGCCCGAGCTGCAAGCAGCTCGGGGGAGTGCTTCGCCTTAGGCGGCCTTATCGCATTGGAGTTTTAACTTTTCACAACCTAAAACGTCTTTGATTTGATGGAAATCGATATCCATGTGTAAAATCTGCGATAGTAAACTGTCAGCCATCTTGGATTTGAAAATGGACATCTTTTTCGTAATCTACGTGTTTGATTTAGTCGAAAACGATACCCATTTAAATGGGTGTTGGGTCACACAGCACACAGCACAGTTGTCGAATTGCGGTTCGCTTCGCTCACCGCAATCCGACCCTCCTCGTGAGGAGTCGTGGGGGTTACAGCACGGCTCGCTTCGCTCGCTGTTGTTGCGGTGAGCGAAGCGAACCGCAATTCGACAACTGTCACACTGCAAGGCGAGCGAAGCGAGCCTTGCTGTGTGACCGAACACCCATTTAAATGGGTATCGTTTTCGACTAAATCAAACACGTAGATTACGAAAAAGATGTCCATTTTCAAATCCAAGATGGATGACAGTTTACTATCGCAGATTTTACACATGGATATCGATTTCCATCAAATCAAAGACGATTTAGGTTATGAAAAGTTAAAACTCCTATGCGATAAGGCCGCCTAAGGCGAAGCACTCCCTCCGAGCTGCTTGCAGCTCGGGCACATATACCCTCTAGTTTTATTTATAATCCTCAAAAACACAAAACAAGATCAACATGTCCAAAATAGGTCAAGAACCAATGTATCTCACTAAACGATGTTCAAAATAAAAATATGGTAGAACAAATCATTTGTTTTTCTTTATTAAATTCACTGAAAATGTATGAAGATGTTGAATTTTTGAACTCCAATAAAACCAAGGACAATGACTCTACAGCTTTGGTGTCATAATAATAAAATCTCAGGGGGACAAGTTCTAACGGAATACAGCATATTTTTTTATTGGCCGGCACTTTCATATTTGGACCAAAAATGTATGAAATCCCGATGATGTCCTTTATTTGTCTCTCAATTCGCAGAGGCTTCACGTCTTGAGCCCACAAACGTTTCTCCGCCCAGCCTTCCTCGATGTAGCAGAAATATGCCCGAAATCCGCATACATCAAAAAGAAGTGCTCAAAACGTTACGTGGTCTCGACGTGAATAAGGCCAGTGGTCCGGATGGAATCTCGGCTGTGGTGCTGAGGTCCTGTGCTCCTGAGTTGTCTCCCATTCTCACGCGACTATTTCGCCTGTCCTTTAAATCTGGTAAAGTCCCCAAGTCATGGAAGCTTGCTAATGTACAGCCTGTGCCCAAGAAAGGCAGTCGAGCTGACCCTAAGAACTATCGCCCCATTTCGGTCACCTCCCTGTTATGCAAATGCATGGAACGTGTCCTGAATGGTAAGCTCCTGGCGTACCTGGAAGACAACGACCTCCTTAGTGACCGTCAATATGGGTTTCGCCGAAAACGGTCTACAGGAGATCTTCTTGTGTATGCCACCCACATATGGAGCGAGGCGATCGAGAAGCGTGGCGAAGCCATTGCGGTTTCGCTTGACATCTCGAAAGCCTTCGATAGGGTCTGGCATGAGAGCCTTATTGGCAAGCTTTCAGCATACGGACTTCCAGATCTCTTCTGTAACTGGCTTTGTGAGGGAAAGATCTATTCAGGTTGTCGTTGACGGCTGCTCGTCTGATCAATTGGCGATCAACGCTGGTGTACCTCAGGGGTCAGTACTCTCCGCCACGTTGTTCCTGCTGCACATTAACGATCTGCTAGTTCCCGGTATTATTGGGTATGCAAACGACAGCACCGTGGTGGATAGATACCTTTCAAATGCCAAGGCCAGTCAGAATGAGATACAGGTGCAGAGAGACGAGATGCTGCAGCGCTTGAACTTGACCTTAAAAGCAGTTTCAGATTGGGGCGAAGCTAATCGGGTCAATTTCAACGCCTCTAAAACTCAAGCCTGCCTCTTCTCTGCAAAGAAAAGTCCGTTCGGCCAGGTTCCCTTTTTCCGAGGTGTACCGATACCTGTAAGGGACCAACTGGAGCTCCTCGGTGTCACTCTGACACCAACCTTAAACTTTGGAACTTTTATCGAGTCGAAGGCTAAAACAGCAGCCATGAAGCTAGGAATCCTAAATAAGGATAAGCGATACTTTACACCTGGACAGCTTCTATCACTTTATCAAGCACAGGTCCGATCTGGTTTGGAGTATTGCTGCCATCTTTGGGATGGCTCGGCCAAGTATCAGCTTGCAGCCTTGGACTCGATAGAACGAAGAGCTTTCAGACTCATTGACGCAGTACCTTGCTGAGACTAAAGTCCAAAGTCTCGAACACCGCCGCAAGGTTGCTTGTCTCTCGATCTTTTACAGGATACACTTCGGAGAATGCTCACAGGAACTATTTGATCTGATCCCACCATCCCCCTTCCACTCCAGGACAAGCAGGCGCACGGCGCAATACCATCCCTACATGGTGGATATACCCTCCACTCGCACTAAGCGATTTTCCTCCACCTTCATCATTCGCACTGCGAAAGAATGGAACATGTTTTGCCTGCTTCTGTTTTTCCTACTAACTACAACCTGGGTCTCTTCAAAAGTAGAGTGAATAGGTGTCTTCTAGACCTGCGTGATCCACCGTCGGCCACATCTTCACTTTCCATCAGGTGAGATCGTGGTCAAACGGACTATCAGTTATAAAAAAAAAAAAAAAAAAAAAAAAAGGTATACAGTTGGTATACAGGTTTATATTGATAATATGGATCATATTGACCTTATCCCAA
Source organism: Eupithecia pulchellata (assembly GCA_963931895.1). NCBI lineage: Eukaryota > Metazoa > Arthropoda > Insecta > Lepidoptera > Geometridae > Eupithecia > Eupithecia pulchellata. Next base: position 236,684 of record OZ007539.1, read on the forward strand.
TTATGTCCTGTCTAACTAATAAATATGTTGAGAATTAAATACATTCTCTTAATATCTTCCACTTCTAAATATTTCTTCTTTCTAATCATATATTTTTGATAAGCCGTAGTCTAGCGAAAACAAAAAAAAATTATATTCAAAATGCTGCAGTTGTTATTCGTAAAAACAGTAAAAAGCAAGTTGACGATATTTTCTCCGCTGTACAGAATCAGATGGTATCAAAGTGCAAGCTCATTAGAATCAATCGCACTAGCGAGCCGTTAGCCGCAGTCAAACTATTACCGCTTAACCCTCGGTTTAACGCGCATTGAAATTAATCAGCGTTAATCCGGGTATGTCCAGCAGTGGACTATTATAGGCTGGTGATGATGATGATGATGATGATGAATCCGGGTATATGTTACCACGAGAAGCTAGGGTTGATATAAAAACTACTTAATAGTATAATATTATTACATACAGCCCAAACAACAACAGTGCGGGATACTTTAAGTTATGTTTATTATATATAAAAAAATAAATAGGTACTAAATCGTTTAGTGGTACACAAGGAATATTAAAATTTTACTATATATTTTCTAACTAATTTAAATGTTTTTTGTTTATTGGTATCAGAATTTAATTAAATCGCATCTAAAAGTTACTTTGTCCTTGTTGTTTAACCCGTAACAACTTCTATCGACAAGGGCCAGGTTACAAGCATGTAACGCGTGCCTTATCTGCCCCGGGCTGTTTGCAGAGGACACATGTAATTACGCAATTAATTTATACAAATAACGTTTTAAGTAAAATGCAATCTTGTAAGCTCGTTATATGCTGGTTAAAGCTTGATCTCGTGTCGTGGTAATTATTTAAGTATGATTTTTATTTTAGCGCTATTGAGTTATAAAGGGTGTCCCAACAAGAATGCAAGATTTAAATTTGGCGCCATTCGAAGTGTCATTGTTTGACATTTGAACAATTGTTATTGTTTGCTAGTAGAAGGTACGAGGTTAGAAAAATGGAGCGCTACACGCTACTACGAGTTCGTTAATTGGGTATTGGAGAGACAACATGAAAATGCTGATTTTGCCGATAAAATCATCTTCAGGACGAGGCCCATTTCCATCTTGATGGCTTCGTCAATAGGCAGAATTGTCGCATTTGGGGTGAGGAAAATCCCCGAGTGATTCACGAGAAGCAAATGCATCCTCAACGTGTGTCACTGTGTGGTGTGGATTTTGGGCTGGAGGCATCATTGGACCTTTTTTTTATGAAAATGAGGCAGGTCAAGCGCAAACAGTCAATGGTGTTCGGTATCGTGAAATGATAACCAGTTTTTTCGTGCCTAGAATTGAAGAAATGAATGTAGAGGGCATGTGGTTTCAACAAGACGGCGCCACATGTCATACAGCCAGAGAAACAATTCAATTGCTGCATCAGTCATTTCCCGGTTGTGTTATCTCGCGTTTTGGCGACCAGAATTGGCCGCCTAGATCGTGCGATTTAACACCATTAGACTTTTTTCTTTGGGGTTTTTTGAAGTCGATGGTTTACGCGAATAAGCCGACGACGACTCAAGCCTTAAAAGAGTAAATTGGACGCTGCATTAATGAAATACCGCAGCATTTATGCAAAATGGTCATTGAAAATTTCATTAAAAGATCGCGTGTGTGCCAGCAAAGCCGCGGCGGTCATCTGCCCGATATGTTGATCCATACATAACCTCATTCTGTCTACTTTACGATATAATAAAGTTACACGATTTTTTTTTAAATATCTGTGTTTTATTTAAAATTTAAATCTTGCGTTCTTGTTGGGACACCCTTTACTATGGAACAAAATGCCTTTATCGTGTTTACTGCCTCACCGCTGCGGTGCGATCCGCAGGGGTATGAAATCAAAATCAAAGAGCTTTATTTTTTTTTACCTGTGAGGTCTAAAGGAACTCTTGGACAGGTTTTGCCCAGCAGTGGAACAGTAGAGGCTGCTTATAATCGTGTAAAAGAGATATTAGGATTACAGAGGCTTATTGCACAAGCTACAAAAAAGGGTAGAAAAGAAAGGTACTCCCAATATGAAGTGCAAAAATGCAACAGGGCGAAAAGGTCAATTAGAAAAGGGTTAAGCCTGTCATGTCCGAGGGTTCTAAGAGCAGCTTGTTACCGGACAACCGGATTAGCCGGGGCGCGACAGGTTAAACCGGGTAAAAAAACTATAGCTCTTTGAAATTTAAGGTACAATTTACGAGGTTTCGTGAGTTTTTGAGCTTAAATACCTACGTTTAGTTAAATTTTCGTTGATTTTGGCAAAATTCCATAAGTCCGGCTTTCAGAACCTCTACATTCTTAAATATACACACGCAGATTTATTTTCTACCCATAAAATATAATCAAAGTAGAAAATTTATACTTTCAACAAAATTTACCATGTATTGCGTTTAAAATTCTCTCAAGCAATTACAGTTTCTCTCTGAAATCGCATCAAAAGGAGACCCTTCTCAATAAAATTCAATAACCATAATACCTCATCTTGTTTCCATAAAAGCCTAAATTGGCCCACAACGTATTCATAGTGAATGATGGGTGGGTAACACAGGGGAACATGATGGGTAGCACAGTGGAACACGGAATTCCCCTTTCTTTTATGGCCCGGGCCATTTTAAACCGGGTCACGTCCGCGCCTTTCTATTGAGACGTAGGTTAAGGGCTGTTGAGCAAAGGTTTATAGAACGGCTGGGTCGTGTTGGTGATCTCAACTGGTTTTCTAATATCGCGAATCCACTACCACTTGTATCGGAAACAACGTGTACGAAGTCGCGAGCAGACATTCCAATACACGCGTTGACCCTTGCCCTTATAACTTATTTTGTGATTGTGATATCACTCGTTTTAAGCAAAGGCCTCTGTGTGTCATTACTTCGATCGTTGTATCTTAATATATCTTAATACCTCTATATAAAGGAACAAGCGATTTTCTGGCGACAACGCCCAGCCTAAACCAAGGGATTTTTGGAAATTCCACCCCTAAGGGGGTGAAAAGGGGGGTAGATGTTTTTTTGGTCCTTTTTCTAACTCTGTAACCGGTGGCCCGATTCTCTTGAAATTTACAGGAAATACTAAACGTCATATAAAAATATTGAACACGTGTTTCAGTATTTTTCAAAAGATTCCTGAAAATAGGGTGAAATGGTCAAGCTTGAGATTCGTCGTTTGGCTCTTTATTGAAATGTCTATAACTTGTTAATATAGCATACTAATGAATTGAAACTTTTAGTATGTACTGAAAAAACTATAAACTAAAACACGTGTTTCAGGATTTTTCAAAAATGTAACTAAATAAGTATGAAAAGGAAGTCAAACTATTGAGGTTATTGTGGCGAAATTTATCAACCATTGACGCTATTGGCTTAAAATTTACAGAGAAAACTACACAAACAAAAATATTGAATACGTATTTTAGGATTTTTCAAAATAATCCTGAAAATGGGATAAAACGGTTATTCAAGTTTGAGATGGGTTAAAGTAGAATGTTTGAAGTCCATCGTGTAATTATCATTCACTATGAAAAAATACAGTAAGGTTATTTTTTAAAGAAAACCCATTATAACGGGATTACGGGATACATGATATTTAAAGCGGGTTTCAGGAATTTCCGACTCTTAAAATGGGGTATTAGCTGATTTCGTCAAGATTTTTTACCCTAAAGTCCACGCAAATGAAACTGCGAGGGGGTGAGCTAGTCTTATCTTAATATATAAAGGAACAAGCGATTTTCTGGCGACAACGCCCAGCCTAAACCGCTGAAGCTAGAAAGCTGAAACTTAGAAGGTAAATTCCTTTCATAACACAAGCACCCGCTTAGAAGGGATTTTCGGAAATTCCAACCCTAAGGGGGTGAAAAGGGGGGTGGAAGTTTTTTTGTTTATTTTTCTAACTCTGTAACCGGTGGCCCGATTTTCTTGAAATTTACAGGAAATACTAATCATACAAAAATATTGTAGACGTGTTTCAGGATTTTTCAAAATATAGCTGAAAATAGGGTGAAATGGGTTATTCAAGTTTGAGATTTGTAGTTTGGCTCCGTTTTTAAATGTCTATAACTTTTTAATATTGCACACTAATGACTTGAAACTTTCAGTATGTACTGAAAAAACTATAAATTAAAACACATGTTTCAGGATTTTTCAAAAATGTCACTACATAAGTATGAAAAGGAAGTCGAACTATTGAGGTTATTGTGGTGAAATTTATCAACCATTGACGCTATTGGCTTAAAATTTACAGAGAAAACTACACAAAAACGTATATTGAATACGTATTTTAGGATTTTTCAAAATAATCCTGAAAATGGGATAAAAACGGTATTCAAGTTTGAGATGGGCTAAAGTAGAATGTTTGAATTCCATCGTGTCATTTTCATTCACTATGAAAAATACAGTAAATGGTTATTTTTTAAAGAAAACCCTTATAACGGGATTACGGGATACATGATATTTAAAGCGGGTTTCAGGAATTTCCGACTCTTAAAATAGGGTACTAGCTGATTTCGTCAAGATTTTTTACCCTAAAGTCCACGCAAATGAAATTGCGAGGGGGTCAGCTAGTTTATTATATCCCACGCTGTCTCATTGCTCGGTAAAGGCCTTCCTCACTTTCCTGTATAAACTAAGGTAAAAAGCACAACTATGAAATAGTTCTATAAGCAAAGTGTTTGATAAAGTGAATGAGCTATCGTCAGCGCGCTGTGCGATGCGAGACGGCGTGGATGTCATCTCGTGGTTGAAAGGGCCATATTTCACGTCTGACCGGAGATTGGAACCCTTGGCCTTGGCTACACTCAAAATGACTCAATCTATTTAAATAATATAGGTACTTTGCGAATTGACAAATGCGGCTTTAATTTCCGCCGCAAGAAAACCCCATCCGTGATATTTGCATAAATGTAATTTGTAGTCTAGTCGATATATTTTGTAAAATAACCTATCAACTCGCATGAGTGCTAGACCTACTTACGAGTATTATATCCCAACTTCGGTACCTACAAACAATCTTCACAATCATCAAAAACTAATCTCAAAGCAATATCTTTGCTAATCCCCTAATAAAATCATAGCTCTCATAATTGGAGCGAGGAGAACCCCTAAATCTGAAGAAAAAGCTCATTCCATATATTGGAGCCGAGAAGTCCGCCTCCTTTATTGCGAGCACTAATGTTACATTAGTAGCTTTGTATGTGTGCATGTGTAATAGTAATAACCACAGCTTAAAGTGGAAAAGCTCGATCACAATTTCCTTCTCTTACGAACATAATCAGAATAATATTTTTTTTGTAAATTATTACATGTCTAATTATTTGAAGTAAGAATTAAATAAATAAATAGTCCGGAAATAAATAAATGAAATACATATATTATTACATTTTTCGCACATGATTGTCAAAACTATAGAGGTCTAAAATGATCCATTGATCCCTCCTCAATCATGATAACCCTTTTTTCCCCTATCATAATTTCTTAAAAGATACAGTTTTTACAAATTTTCAATAAACAAAACTGGAACTTTGCAATAATATACTGACCTGTTCAATAAATTTATTTCACAATATTAAATAAAACAAAAGTCGAGATGAAAGCTTTTTTTACTTATACCAGCCGTTCTTATTACACTACGTCGATGGTATATCATTGTTTAACGTAATATCACAGCGTGCCTTGAATGTGTGCGTGCGGAGCGAGCGTGTGATTGATCGCTGTGGTTTGCGTGTGTGGGTGTAATAGGGTTGACACTAGTCGTTGCCAGCCTATTAGGGATTGAGAGCTCGACTCTAACAGGATATTATTGTGTAAGGAAGACGAGTTTGTTACTTTATGTTTGGAAACGGTAGACAAGTTGAAGATATCTTTGCACTCTTGTAAATATGTTTAAGTGTCATTAGCAAGCTGATTTCACAAATTGCTACCCAGCGATCTAAGAAAGACATTCAATAATTTCTGTGTTACTCTCTATTTTGCTCTCCAGTGTTAGTCCTATACGATAAATAATGTAGTTATTATTTAATTTTTTTTGCTTTAAACCAAAAACTGTAGTACCATTTTCATTTGCACAATATAATCCTAGATTTTTGACCGTCTTTTTGACATTGTGTCAAAAGGATAACTAACATCCATCTATTTTTCTCCTACGATATACTTTTCATGCTCTATAGAGAAACTTCTCTTAGAGCCTATTCGTGGGCACCATTGGATGCAAACCTATCATTACTGCTTAAAAGTTTATTTATTAAATAGCGTGTTTATTTAATAAAGGCTTAAAACAGACGGCTTTAGTTTAGTAAAGTTACTTAATATACTTATAATAATAATAATAATAATAATTAATACTTTATTGCACACTTAATTAACAGCTCTATCATACTACAGCCAGTATGATTTAAAACAAGTGTATTAAACACTTTCTCAGTTAAATTCTAATCAAATAGCTTTTACAGTCAAGTGATAAATTGACAACCCTATTAGTAGAGCGGGTAACAAAGAAGGGAAGCGTGTTCGACTGGTGACTTCTTAATCTTTAGCTCAAACACGGCGCGAGGTGTAAGCTGCGGCGGGAATCAGTTGTAGATCAACTAACAACTCTGTTTAGATTAGAATTCGTTATGAAGCGCGTTTAAATCTTTTGTAGCAATGTACTTTTTATGGGAACAAACCTTATTTATACTAGGTCAACGACCTAAGAACAACTAATGTATATTAGTTAAGATGTCAAGTAGGTATTGGTTTACCACTTCTAAACCTGTGTGACTACAGGGCTAGATATGGCTATATTGTAAATATGATTTTGCCCACCAAACAAAAACTCTACTACCTATTGCAAGATGGTTCGTTGGTAAAGAGATAGATTCGGGCGTTACTTTTCCTGTTCTTCATATTTTGTGAAATATTTATTAAAAATTCGAGTGAACTACATTTTGTTGGATGATATCATATAAGGTTTTGTGGGGAATAGTTATCAAATATTTTTTTTGCAATTTTTTGTCTGTTAATTATTTATGTTATTGTTTTAATAATTGAGTAATATTAAGTAATCATTTAGAGTTGTGTGTGTTATAAAAAATAATCCGTTAATGAAGAGTTGTCTGTATTTTTATAATCCCTGTAATCTATAAACTATACGCCATTTCCTGTTATCATCTACTATCCCGCAGCACTCCCAGTGCTCCGAAGCGACACAGACTTCGTCATCAGTCACGCCGGGTTTTTAGTGGAAAGCGGGATTATTGTGGATGTAATTATTTCTGGACTTTCTTGTTTCTGCGCCGCCTGTTTCTTGTGGTCGTGTATTGTTTTTGTTCGGATTTTCTCTCGATTGTGTAGGAAACATTTTATTGCGTTACGAGGGGGGGAGTTCTTACTGACCGTATTTAATTCTTTGAAGTTCACATAGTTGTTGATTCAATCTTATAGTTCCTGTCGAAAAAGACAGAAGGTGGTTTTTGAAAAATAAAATAAGCTCATATTTTGTTTAGTCAATTTATCTATGTATGAGTATAACTCTGTTAACTCTCAACTTAAATGTTTTTTATTTGGAAAATACTTAGAGGCTGCCATATAAATTAAGCTATATACAACATATAAATCAAACTAAAGGTATTCTTCAAAGGATAATAAGAAAATCAAACATCTAACCAGCTAATCCTGAAACACCCATAACTTACGGTTTGATAACCCTTATCTCCGGATCCAGTCGCTCTTAGAACAGTTAGGGCCTAACTTATCTGTCTAGAACCAAACTCGGCTTATCTGATGCCACAGAATGTTAATAGTTACAGACTTGTAAGTACTTTGTGTAAGATAAAGCCTGTGATAAAGCTTCTTATACGAAGTAGGTACTCACAGACTTTAATTTTATTACATTTTGTACGTTATCATTAGAGAGAGAGAGAGAGCAATGAATATTCGGTAATTATTCAGTGTTCAGCCTCTTCTGCCATATACTCAATATTAGGTAACTAAAGAAACACTAACAACTATTCGGAAAAATAACGAACATTTCTTAGTAAACAAAATAGAAACGCAATTTAATTATCAAAAAATCTTTATTTATTTGTCTTGACACTGACAATGGTAGTGTTTTTAAGGCGCATACAGCACCTAAACTAGCGCCACCACCTACTTTATGTTATATGCTGTATGCGCCTTAATATCATTTTAAAATCAATATTTACAAGAGTTAGTAGTCCCTCCTGTTTTTAATTTAATTGACAATATACGGTTGAGGCGAGCACACTTCAAATAAAACTATTTCATTTGCAATCGCTCTTTTATCTATTCGCGCTGTCAGCTATTTTCCAGCTGAGAAGGAACAGTGAAACTCACGGAATCTCCTGCCGAGTATTCGTAGACTAGATATTCGGTTGAGAACGCCACCGAATATTCGGTATTCGGCCAAATCATTATTCACGTTCAATCATTATTCGTTGCATACTTAGTTTTAATTGCTTGACTAAGCAATTGAACACAAGGAAATATGGAAACCAGGGAAGTGTCGATCAATATCAATTTAGTGAGATGATGTACAGTACAACGATTCAATATCAAATCGCTGTTGTCTAACTGCTCATTTTGTAAGCCTAAAGAAATAAAGTTATTGAATCTGAATCTGTTGTAAATGAGACATTCAAAGAGGTATAGAGAGACTTCATCATTTACACATCACACAACGTTTTCATTGGTCAATCAATTTATATTATTATATATTTAGATTTTTTGGATAAGTTTTTAATAACTGTGTTTCTCAAATAAAATAACAATTAACATTAACAGGCACTGCTGAACTTATACATAACCTGCGGTATTTATTTATTTGTCTTGGGAAACAAAAAGCTTTAGAACTATAAAACTAGCACTTAACAATAGAAACAATAAGCTAAACAGTTTTCACAGATAGAGCGAGAATAAAGTTATCCGAATTGCAGGTGATGTAAGTTTCAGTACCATTCCCCTACGTCCGTGTACCTCTGCCTTGAGCCTGGTACCCTGGTAGTAAATCCACGTGGAACAGACCCGCCCCTGTTGTGTTCTGAGGATTAGGGCAGAGCCTTATTGGCTATGGGTGTAAAGGACATTAACCATTACGAGGTACCGGGTATATACACAGGCATTAGTCGTATAGATAGAATGGAACTAACATGTTTTGATCCAATATGTGACAATTCATATTCGTTATGTCAGATATATTTTATAGAACTGACGGTAATTGGATCGGAAATGACTTAAACGATATATTATGGTTTATTCAACTTATATTATTAAAAAACAAAACCAATTATATACTACCATTACCATACTGAAGTTACTAGCCCTTTCTTTTAAAATTATTCATCTCCTTTCGTGGTAAAATGGTGTGTTTCTCAGAAACTGTGCCAGGAAAAGACTTCGCAAACAGATCACGTACAATCAGTTAGTGTCCTTTTAACTAAACATGGCTGCCACATTCCAGTAGAAATGTTATTCAGGCACTATCTGGTGAGATTGTTGTCAAACAAACGTATTATAAAAAAATGCACGGAGAGATTAAAACTTACTGGTAATATATTTTTCAAAAAACTCCACTGACCACTCCTGAAGTTATAAATATCTAAGTTTTTGTAGATTACAGCCGAATATGGAGTGATATACAAATAACGGCGTAATCCGCGAGAGCCTAAAGAGCTCGCCGCAAGGCTTAGCGTGGATTAGAGCGGATACGCTCCTACGGGCAGGGCTGGCACACGGGAACCGCTTCAAAAAAGCTGCTTTTCACTAACTTGAATCTGTTTTACACTTGTTTTACACTTTGAGTATCTAACACTCTCAACTTGAATCTGACCACAGCTAGCAAGCGCTTACTACTCATAAAAGTAGGTGCCCATGATTCCAGGCTTAGCTTTAAAATAGTTCCTACGTCTTTGGGAAATTGCATTCCCCTCCAACTTAGGACTATGAAATAGGAAATTCCTTGCCCAAACCGTGTGACGTCACAATGTATTCTGAATACGATTTTGTTCGACACCGCTGTCTTGTCATATCTGTGAAACGCGTTGGGATTGGCAATAGTGAATAAAGGCCCAGAAAGATAATATTCACGTTTTATGACATATTGATTTCCAGCCATGCTCGCGTCTAGGAATGAAAGTAGCCTGAGGAATGCTTCGGGATATACCGTCAGGTATTTATCTCGTTCCCAAGTTTTTATAGAGCCGGAAGGTAATAGTCAGCTGATAGACACACATTATAAATAGTATAAATTTTTTGCCGTGTGGTGCAGCAAAGAATTTCACCACCCCAACTCTTCCCGTGGGTATCGTAAGAGGCGACTAAGGGAAACGCAGCGGGGGGCGGGCAGCAGTGCCTTCTGCAGAACAACTACACCGAACTGCGATCCCCAACCCGCATGCCCAGCGTGGGGATTATGGGCAATAACCCCCAAATAATGATGCCATCTATGGCGCTCATTAGGGGAGGCCTATGTCCAGCAGTGGACTATTATAGGCTGGTGATGATGTTGGTGATTCATAGACACACGGCGCTATTGTACAATTAGAGCACTATAAATAATATTCACACACAATTAACTTGACTATCATGGCAAATGTCTTGTAGTGTACATCATCTATGAAAACAATTTAAACTATCAGTTAGATAACTTTTAAGGCCATCATAATTCTAGATACAGACTTGCTAAAATTGTAAATAGTACGCAGAACATTGCTCTCTGTGACAACCCTACTCACTCGAGGTCTTATTCCATCGCAGTCAGACTTCAAAGTAACGAAATAATATATTTTCGGAAAAATAAAATATTTTGCAACCGACCCTGGCTTAGCCGATCACAAACAAATCTAAAGTAGGATCGAAAACTTAATTTAACACTCGATTTTGAAGCTTTAAGTTACTACCTATTTCAGTTGGTTGGTAGTTAAGTAAGTTTTTATTGATGGATCGTCAGAGGATTTAAAGATCAGATGAAATAAAAGTAGTAGGTACTGTGATGATAGTTTTATAAACGAAAGATAACTTTTTTGGAAGCTTTCGTATACGACGGTCGTCAGAATACGACATAGTTTTACAGACCTATGTACATGGGATGCGTTGTTCAGGGTAATAAAACTAATCTACTTACTGATCTCAAATACAACCAAAAATATTAGCACACCAAAAACTTAGCATTTAAATTTGTTTGGAGTACAAACCGCGGGCGAGCACAATACCTGCTAAATCAAAAACTCGGCTTTCATTTTTAATATTTATTAATTTTTTTTTGTTTATAAAAAAATCTAAACTAAAATACCATAAAAAGTCTGAAATACAATACAGAGATTGTGACACAAGTTGTGTGTTTAAAGAAATGTAGTTTATTCCATTGCTTAAAAGAATATAGTGAGTTCTTGTCTGTTGCACAATGAAGTTTTTTTACACTTTCTTTGGAACACAATATGCCTCTGTGCTTTGCTTTTGAAAACCTTTTTTTTAGAAATAGAACTAATTCTGCAAAGCAAACTGTTGGCGAAGCAAAGCACCCATTGGAAAATAGCCTTCAGCAATATGACTGTCATGACGTGTCTATGGCGTCATCAAGAGATTATTCGCACGTCCACGGGAAGTTACTCGTAGGACGGACGATGGATATCGAGCAATTGATCGCTGCTGTCGATGCACCTGCTGTAATAGGGAGGGGAAGGTGTCGATGCATTCAGATGTTTTTCTCCATTTACCTAATAATATCGATTAAAGCGTTTGCGTGTTGTGGTTCAATATACGGAGCCCATTACGGATGAAAAAGAATTTACTACGAACATTGTTTCTGTCGGAAGAAAAACAGCGTTTTTCTTTACGAGGGATATTTTATTTTATTAATAACTTTTGTTATTAATAAAATATAATAGTTAAACTAAAACAAAATATTTATACAAAAATATAAATAATTGCTCATTACAAAATTCCAAAATAGATCATCTTAAAAAATATATCTATCATAAAATTAAATAGAAAAAAATACACTTACACAGTGATCATTTCTATCAAAACTACACCATTACTTGTTCTTTAATTTTCATCGACTCATATTCAGTTTCATCGAACCAGTTCCATTCATTGTGTAGATACCATTAAGATGTTAGCCACTGGAGCTTAGTGTAGTGGCATCGTGATGCGAAATGTGTGGTCTGGTAGAATGTAGAATACCTTATGTCTCTGTCTCGCTCCGTGGCGATGTGGGGTGTGCGTATATAATCGATAAACGTGTGTGGCCAGTCGATTGGTTTGGCAGCCCTATTGAGTTTCCTATTGTTTGGGTCGGTAACACCATCCACTTAAATAGACGTCAGGACGTCGTCGGAGGTAGCGCCTGACGTCCGAACTGAGCCGCTAGCATTTCGTCAAATATGTAGGCATAATCCTGTTTATGTACAATAACAATTCTAATTATTATCACACTAGGTACCGATTTAACGGCCTTGTCAGTGCCGTGAGGTCTTAGACACGGGTTGTGTGTTTAATTCTCACCCTGCGTCAAAATTATGCTATGGTTGTGGGATTGGGATAAAGATTTACAAAGTGGATAACAGTTATCTAGTAGATACCTACAGCAAAACATAACACACCATCTGTTTATTTACTTTGGAAAAGGATTTTGCGAAATACCAGTTATATATCAAATAAATTAATATTAGTTAAATTACACTTACCTACTGGTAAAAAATCAAATTATTCACGCAATTAAATGGTTTTAGAAGTTTAAAACAAAGTAAGTATATTTAAATGCAACGTTTATGTTTGCTATACGTACAGCATTTTAGGTTGTTCATTGTTCAACTAAAACACAAACAAAAACAATTAGTTTGAGGCAGCTTTAGATTAAACCCCAGCTAAGTTCCGTTTCCTGTGGTTACTCGTGTGGATAACATATTAGTGAAATATGTATTAGTGACTTTGTTAAGGAAAGTCGAGATATTACAAGTAATTTGTAATATTTTCTATATCATATAACCTATAACTATCTATATTTTCAGTGCTATTAGAAAAAAAAATATCCAGTTATTATTTTCTTATAAATCATGACTCTTTTCCAAACCTTGTGGTATCGGAGTTTGCCATCACCACCTTTCTCAAAAAAACCAGCCCGTATGACTAGCCGTGGACAGACCCCACGGCTTATGCCCGTCCAATATTTACATCTCTACGAGTTCTATAAAGGTCTATTCAGCCGTTTAGCCGTGAAAAGGTAAATTACAGACATAGGTACTTTCACTTTAATAATAAAGGGTGATTTTTTTGAGGTTAGGATTTTCATGCATTAGTATTTGACAGATCACGCGGGATTTCAGACATGGTGTCAAAGAGAAAGATGCTCAGTATGCTTTGACATTTCATCATGAATAGACTTACTAACGAGCAACGCTTGCAAATCATTGAATTTTATTACCAAAATCAGTGTTCGGTTCGAAATGTGTTTCGCGCTTTACGCCCGATTTATGGTCTACATAATCGACCAAGTGAGCAAACAATTAATGCGATTGTGACCAAGTTTCGCACTCAGTTTACTTTATTGGACATTAAACCAACCACACGAATGCGTACAGTGCGTACAGAAGAGAATATTGCGTCTGTTTCTGAGAGTGTTGCTGAAGACCGTGAAATGTCGATTCGTCGCCGTTCGCAGCAATTGGGTTTGTGTTATTCGACCACATGGAAGATTTTACGCAAAGATCTTGGTGTAAAACCGTATAAAATACAGCTCCTGCAAGAACTGAAGCCGAACGATCTGCCACAACGTCGAATTTTCAGTGAATGGGCCCTAGAAAAGTTGGCAGAAAATCCGCTTTTTTATCGACAAATTTTGTTCAGCGATGAGGCTCATTTCTGGTTGAATGGACTATTTTTTGTGGGGCTACGTCAAGTCTAAAGTCTACAGAAATAAGCCAGCAACTATTCCAGCTTTGGAAGACAACATTTCCGAAGAAATTCGGGCTATTCCGGCCGAAATGCTCGAAAAAGTTGCCAAAAATTGGACTTTCCGAATGGACCACCTAAGACGCAGCCGCGGTCAACATTTAAATGAAATTATCTTCAAAAAGTAAATGTCATGGACCAATCTAACGTTTCAAATAAAGAACCGATGAGATTTTGCAAATTTTATGCGTTTTTTTTTTAAAAAAAGTTCTCAAGCTCTTAAAAAATCACCCTTTATAATTATAAGGATTAATATAAATAAATAAATAAAAGAGCTTTATTCCATATCACAATCATAAACAATTTCAAAGTCTTATAAAATATTAAATAATCATGCATTATAGTATATAGAATTGAACAATTTAATTTTAATTAAATGTCTTATTTCATGTCAGTATAGTTTTTAATGTCAATTTTTTTATGATATGGACCGCCTTCAGCGTTGTATGCCTCCTCCAAGGATCTCCAGTGTTCTCGGTCTCTAGCTTTCCTTGTCCACAATTTTCCAGCCATATGGCTGATGTCATCGTTCCTTCTTTTAAATGGTCTTCCTTCTTTTCGTTTTTGGCCGAGAGGTATAGTTTGTGACAATGTATGGCCATCTGTTTGGTTTTATTCCCTGGATGTGCCCCGCCCATTTCCATTTTAAGCCCATTATCCTAAAAATTATGGATTAGAGATTTAATATCTGTGTGCAAGCGGGGCTTAGAACCCTTTAGCTATAGGATAACAGTTTCTAATATCAACAGAGTGGAAGCGCGAATAGTTGTATGTTTATTCCGAAACTATTCGGATACTCGTTCGCAAACTATTCGACTATCGGAATATGAATATCTGCTGAAATGCTAATGATACCTAGTAAAGTACGAGTAGGTATAGCCAATGTTATTGCCATGGAATGTGCGAAGATATCTTCATCATTGCCGCAGAACCACTTCTATATGATGCAAGAATATTGGAGACATTTCGACATTCATCATCGATTATCAGGTTATGATGACTGTTTAAATAATTACTTACATAAACAATGTTGCCGTACCAAGCAAAGTTTTTACGAAAAGTTTTCAATTTATCGTCTTATTCAAATGAAAACATGCTTGTGCTTAAATTTCGTTGGAATATATCAGTTTCAAAGGAATTACCTAGCACGCTTCTGTTTTCCATCATAACAGCAGTCTCAGAAGCCCATAACGCTCCTAAAATAGACTAAAAAATGTCTCAAACTTTACGCCCATTACATTTGTAAGGACTTCTCCGGGTTCAGCGAAACAACAAAAGAACAACGTTAATAGACAATGACCACGACATAACTGTCACTGGGTAAAGGGGTCCCCTCGTGGAAAGCAAGGTGGGGATGGACAAACGATCTGACAAAACGACCGTCGACATTAACAAATTAGTTAAAACAATCTTTTTGGGCTCGTTATATAGGGTTTTCATGGAGTTCTTTCGTTTGTTTCATGACCTGCGAAAAAGAAACTTAATTTTACGTACAATAGATACCTACAAGAACTAAAACCCTAAATATAAATCACTTAAAATAGAGTTAATTGTACTTACTCTATCTCTAAACGGATCTCATTCTCATGGCGACGAAGAAGGTAGAATCGGTATGATAGCTTACAATCTAATTCACTCGGCAACTATAACTTTGATCATAATAGGATCGCCGGTTGTAAATCAGCGCGCGTACATTGCTGATTTAGTGCGGCCCGATATTGGCACATAAGTTAGCGGCCGGCAGTGGACACTGTACCCGGTTCCCGGTCGATTTCCGCTTACCAATGTTTGCCTATTGATTTTTAACTGGAATTGGTAGTTTTTGCAATCCGCGTGTGATCCCCACTGATCTTATATTTCACTTATCATGGGCTGCGTTTCTATTGCTAAGACAAGAATAAAAGGTACTCTTTTCTTAGCAATAGCAACGCTTTGCTATCAGACTTTCATCAGGCGTACAAAACAAAAAACAATTGACAAAAAGCGTAGGAAAATCCTGAAACCGAGATTTGTTCGCCCTGAAGAGCTGAAGACAGGGGTGCTACATCAATCAACCCCCTTTTGGGGTGTAGAGGGGGGGGGGTTATTTGTCAGTAGGTATGTGTGTTTGTTTGATGGTTACTTGGATACTGGGACTGCCAGTAATTGTGTGGACCTTAGAGGATATAAATGACAGAAGGGTCGCCGTTGAACCGAAAAAATTCAGGCTTTTTGTAAGGATATCTCAGCTTTGTAATTTGTAAATATGTTTTGAGAAAGCGTAAGAAATGCCGTAAAAATATACCGAAGAATTGGTCTGAATGCGAAAGTAATGAAAATGTTGGTACTTAGCTTTAACCCGTGAAGGCGGTTAAGAAAGCTAAATGCCACTCATCAAACTACTAAAGAACTAAACACAAAAGAAGCATAAAATTAAGTTGTTAAAAAACTTCAAGAGTTAAAGTTATTAGTGATGAATTAGAGACATCTTCGCCATTTTAAGTAAATCACCTAAAACACTCAGCAATATCAAAGAGCCAGTAACTCAAACTAATGAAGTTCATCAAGCAACTCTTCGTCGCCATTTTCCAAGATGGCGGACATCAGGCAAATTGGGCGGGAAGTGATGAATTACTGCAAAAGGTGATTTAGCAAAAAGTTAGCTACTTAACTGGCTAAGTTTAAGTTTTATGACGAAATATATAAACATCGCGTCGACCTACCTTCAACTCGAGCGATAAAAAGCTTAAATGTTAGCAGAAAAAAAGTGAGGTTATAAACTGCTGGTTGTGTTAAGAGAGTGCATTTATTCATCTGAATTTTGTTCACGTTCATAACTGATGTATAGAAGTAGATAAAACTCTCTACAATGTTTCTATTTTATATTCGTACGTGGGTAAAATCCGTCTTGAAATGTTAAATTATCTTGTCTATAGGATCCTTCTAAATGCTTTTTGTCAATGTAGAGTACATAGACAAAATTTGAATAAATTCTCTAATAATAATATCTAAGACACGTAATAAAAACATACTGAGATGTAGGTAACAACTAGATACAGTAAAATAATACCAAAAGTTGTTAAATATCGCAAGCGACTGGAGAGACTGATGAATAGGATTAGAAAATATAACCAATAGTTGTCATAATCGTAATGGTCATCTATGGCATATTGAAAAAGTTTGTTATTTGGATACCAAAATGTGTTAGTGGCGGTGATTGAGACGCGATAGTGTTAGTGGAATAAGGCCCCAGAATACATTTTGAACCATAAAGTTTATATTAATCATCTTCCAAACTCTAATTTAATTTGGTAATCATGAATAATTTGTACACTCCTAAGTTGACATTTTTGTTTTCGTTTATCTTTTTGTAGTACTTGTAATGTTTGATTTTATTATAGTAATTGCTTCTGTTACTCATAGAAAACAAGATAAGGTTATTCTTTCTTTCCCATACTTTTACATGTTTGTTTTTTATAATTATTCTCTCTGTATGTCTCTATATGTGAAGAGTATGTCTTCGGGTAAACTTGTATTCCAAATGTGTTACAATTATTGTTCTCATGCGACCATGATTCAGAGTATTTCAACCAAAATAGGAATCTAGACACAATATAACCCCTCGCTCGCCTCTGAGTCCCGAAATCCCGCAATTTCATACAGCGTGCATTTATAAATCATGGAGTATGCAACATCTAGAGCGTGCAACACGCTAATTGACAGGAGGACACGCTGCGCTGCTCTGCACATTACGGACTAGGAGGGTTTAGAACGAGACGCTATTTGAGAGCACGCTGCCGTGAACTAAGCTTTTTACGCGGTAATTGTAACGGTTTTGTGCTGCGCTATCTCTTTAATCAGAGGAAGTGCCCTATACAGCCTTTACCCTTGTTTATGATTCTGTGAGGAATTATGAAGGGATCGATAAAATTCTTTGCGCAATTGATATTGTCGACATTCGTATTCACTCCGAATATATACTTAATCTGCTTCGATAAACCCCAGGTAAAAGAGTCGTGCTTGCTTCTTAAAATTATATCGGAATTTGTTTGTTGGGATTATTAATTCACAATAAGGGTCAATGTAAACTGTCCCTGAACAAAAATGTGGACGACTATTGGTTGTATTTTAGTGAGAAGACTAGAAGGCTTTGCGGGTATCACATGGATGTAGTTCACGCTCCGACGCGCTCCTAACCGAGTGTTTTCTCAGATTCGGGTTATTGCATGGGACATACAGGTTCAAAGGAAGAACTTCAAGTGGATTCGATAATAAAAGGAGCCATGTTTAAAAAGTACCCGTGAATAAAGTACTCATATAAACAAAATTGTATCTATTTCTTGACATCATAGAACTGTACCGACATACAGACAGCTTTATAAAATAGTTATCTATTATGTGATTTAATTAAAGGTATTATTGAGAAACGAGACTGTAAATATGTACAGTGCGCGTCAGAATTAAGCACCCCCCTTGACTACAAAATATTTACGATTACTCCTAATTCCCTTGTAACTTATCACAAATTTTCACATGCAAAAATTTATCTCACGCCGCTCTGGATCGAACCGCCCACCCATAATACTCAAGTCTGAAATTCCCAACAATAACAACTATTATGTCCCACATACATTGAGATAGGGGGGGTACTTATATCTGACGCGCACTGTACATAGAACGAGACCACGATCTGAGATCAAACAGCCTTCGTTCCCGTTCGTTCCATTAAAATTACGATAAGGCGAGGCAGATGTCAGACAAGGCAGAGCCGGAATCATAAATACTTTCACAAAAGCATAAACACACTTGCAGAACCACAGACTATACTATAAGTCTATGTACGTAGAATAACACACCACAGCCACAGGACGGCGCATTGCATAGTGAAAACAAATAGAAAAGTAAACACCTTTTAAGTTTTATTACGTTGCTAAGTTCTGAGACTTATTCTGCTGTGTGTCTCGATGTCACCACCATCTCGAGGAAAAGAAACCGTGTGAAATAGACTGGAAGGGAATAAGTAAGAATGAACGATTCGCGAACGATTTGCTTAACCGACTCTCAGCTCTGCCGATAACGACAGAGACTCAATAGATCGGATCCATCGCGTCGTCCCAATGTCACTACACAGTATTATTACTTACCTTTCTGCACTGTAGGCTATTCAAAAAAATGTTATTGTAAAGTGAAACTTATTCGTAAATTCTTCATTAATACAATAGTACAAAAGTAACTGTTATTGTTTTTTCCTATTAAAACTATCAGTCTAGTTCCAGTTTTCAATTCCGATCTCATAATCTGCAAAGGTTGAATATAATGTTCTTTTCGAGATAAAATGCAGCTATTTGAACCAACACCTAGGCCAAAACCTATGAATAACAAATTAATGATACCCGCTGTTCTAGCATTTTGGATATCAATAATAGGTTAATATTCTAACTCATCTGTTTCCTTGACTAAAATTGAATACATAGAAGTTTCTTTATCATAAATATACAAACAGCTCAAAAATACGAAATACAGTAAGAAATAAAATACTTGGTTTAGAAATATCCATGCGAAGGAAGCGTGCATGCGAGGGCGGGCGGCGACGGCGGGCGGCGACGGCGGCGGGCGAATAGTTGTCGGGAGCTTCCAACGACGCCAAAGAGGAAATGGCCCGCGTGTGGTGTAAACTAGTCACGATTGGCGTATTCATAAAGCCCCAACTTACTGTGGTAGTTTAAACTACCAAAAACTTGTAGTACAACATGTGTATGGTAGAAATTGCGAGCAATTGTTATGGAATATACGCGCCAAGTGAAAGAAGTCTTAAATTTAACCAATCGAGATATTATGTCGAACTAATAATTATCCAGATTAGTTTACGAGACGTTGACGCAATCAATGGCTTATTTTCTTTTTTAGTAGAAATTGGCACTCTAATTCGCTGTATGTACACCAATTGGCCAAAATGGAATACGAAACATCGTTGCGCAATTCAAAAAAGACTCCTGGCTCGCCTGCGACGGTGGAAGGTTCGATTCCCCCCTCGGGCCAAGTATTTGCAAAATCTGCAAATATTTGTCCAAGATATTCTGTTCATGTATAATAAAAATATATACATCTATGTACTCGTATATTATTATTTATATCAGTTATCTAGTACCCATTACACAAGCTCTACTTAGCTTGGGGCTAGATATACTCGTAGCTGTGTGAATGGTCCTCCAATATTTATTTAATATTTATTTATTTTTCGCACGCGAAGAATGTTGGGATTTTCCAAAAATTTAAGACTTAGACTAGAGTATTTCAGCATGGTTTATCCTAACCAACGTGTGCAATACCTATCGACTTACTAGAATACTTGAACATCTCAAATATTTATATTATTATTCTTCTTAAACATATGAAATGTTAACCCGCTTCAGGGTCCAACCTCCCCCACACCGAAAGTAGGAAATAGCTGAGTAGCGGATGGAAATAAGAGCTAAACGCCACGAAGACAGATTTGTTTTATTCAACTGTACGGAACTGATTCTTTGCCGTATTTCAGCAAATAGAGGTAATGTGTTTCTTGCGTTCACTGTACCAGATTATAGTGCTTTGTACATCTTACATAGGAAAGTATTTAACATTTCTATTTTACTATAAAAAGTATCGTAGTAGTATTGTCGAATTTATTTTGTTCTTCCAACACAAAAATTTCGTAGCTAACCCGCTGACATTCAAAATGTATTTTAAATTTTTAAGTTATGAAGTCACTTATTCCTGTGATTTTCAAAGCTTAAGTCGAAGTTTGTTTGAATAGTCTATTCCTTAACATCATTCTTGACCTCTGACAATAGACTCAAATAGATTCAACTTAAGTTTATAGGTACTAAGATTACATATTATTTATTGAGCTTACTTTTTGGACCAAAACTTTAGAACAACGGAATACACGTAGCCCTCTCGTAGACCCTCTACGGGAACCAGCGAACTGCGTAGATCTCGTAGACGTTAGTCGTTACTCGTCGTTATTGTTTTGGTGTTTGTTAACTTACAATTAAGTGGATCTCGTATCATCGTATTACAATTCGTGTGATAAAGTTTATAGGCGTCAATAATAAGGGAAGAGAATTTAATAAACCGCTTCTTTAGCGATTTCACTATGCTACAGATATCTTGAAAATATAATTTTTCTTTAATGAGTTTTTCTTTTTAATCTCGCAGATCTCATCCCGCAAAAATCGCATCAAATCGAAGATCATTACGACCGTATTGCATCCGCATAAATCGTATCCCATCCCGTCAAGTTTCGTGAATTATTTATACCGCTCGTTACCGGGGACTGTACAAACTTTAGCAGATCGCCGTACCATTGATTTTACGGGCGTATCGATTTTATTGAGTTTATTCTGCGGTGATGGGTTTACGGCTTTAGCACGTGTTTTTAATTTTACTGCTTTGCGTTAACCCCTGACTCAAATAGCTGTTAATATTTGCCAACCAAATAGAAAATTTAAGTGACCTCATTCAGATTTTTTAAACGAATAGTTATTAGAGTTTGGCGAAACATCATGAGACTGAAATACTAACCATGAAATTCAAACATCACATGACTTTGACTGTCTTACTGTGAACCAGTAAGATAGAAAATTTTTAATAGTTCCACATATTGAAATCAATAAAGTACAAATAAAAACGAACAAAGTACCTATTGATTTCCTTTGGGAAATGATCTTCAGAACCTCAATTTAAGGGACTCTATGAATTTAAGAAGATTATTGCTTAAATTGGAACTTGACTTATTAATTTCTTCGGTCTTCGCAAAATTTTAATCTAAAAAACTAATTTGATTTCGTTAATACTTTTTCCAAGACCGTTGCGAAAATTTAACGAAAACCTTTTCTAGTTAAAAGTAATGTTTCTTTAAGTTTAGATGATTATTTTATGTACATTTTTATGCATTTTATAATAATTTTCCTCTCGTTTGTTTCAGGTACCAAACAGAAAAATACAGACTACAATGACACGATTATACATCTAACGGGTAGATATATGATAGAAATAATATCTCTCCGACTGAAAGATATACGCAGGAGTAGGTCTACGAATTACCTACGTATAAGGAGTCAGGACAACAATAATAATTTAAGTTGTTCCGAAAATCCAAAAAATAATAATGACGATGCCGAATTGCGACCACAGTTACAAGTCTTGATGAAGGCTACCCGTATGTGCAGAATATTTATAGTGCACAAGTGTGTGCGCAAACACAGGTGCACTCTCTATTAAACAATGGTATCCCTTGCGTTGCATATAACTGTACACCTACTGGCTTCTCTTCTAAATGATCGCAATCCCTCGAAGGTGCGGCCTTCGCGGCCCCCTCCCATAAACAGCACACGGCACTGGTCCTTTCTGCGTATATGAAGTTTTATTGCCTTCTTAAACCTGAATTCACGTTAAATCTTGCGCGTTAAATATAATAAGCAATTTTCACCCGCTCGTACTAACTACCAACTTCTAGTTGGTTTGTAATATATCAGCGCCTCTCCATTTCTAAGCAATGCAAAATTAATGAACTGTAAAATAAGGCAGGGAGTTTTCCCTGTAAAATCTTTCAATGCAAACGATACAAAACTCTCGGAATAATATATCGAATTGCATCAGAAGCCGCTGGAACCTACATGTCTTGCAAGTTTTATTCTCACATTGCATTCTCCGGTGATATAATAGCGAAAAGATAGTTTCTATCAAATAACGTTTATTTCTTTCGACTTACAAAATACATTGCATTAAATATTTGTAAATGTAATTTATTATGGTCTCCCACTATCAAAAGGTTAAGATTATTGACTTTTGAAGTGAACCAATAGCTACATATCTAAGCGAGTTGTACTCAACAAACTTGAATGAACTTTGCGGACAGCCATTCGATAACAGTTCAAAATAGTAACCAAACTTCCGATTAACAGATAACTGCAAAACTATTTATCAGCACTTGATATCTCTGTTATTGTCAGTATTGACGACGAAGGAAATAGGAAATAGACTCAGTTTAAGTTGAATATCAAAATGCTTCCGTTGGCATCAGTTTCTATATTTGTGACAGGTGTATTGGTAGAAGAGGGGTTTATACATGTAGTTTTAAATATAAATATTCGCGTTTGATTTACAGCCTTACTTTTTTAAGGAATGATAGTTTGACAATTGAAATTCATAAGTTTGTCCGCATAGATTTGATGGTGTGTTTATCGATCAAAATAGGGTGATAGCTCTTTTAGTGAATCAAAAGAGCCATCCGCGATAAATCTGCAAAAACATGTTAATATAAGGTACCTAGTCGACAACGGACTTAATGTTATCATATTTAATGAAATTGCGTCAATTGACTGATATAAAGATATAAAGTAAGTTTGAGAGTATGGCTGGTTTTCCGTTACTACTTCACAGCAAAACTACTGAGCAGTGTAGGCTGGATTTTGCAAATACGTAGTTCTGACGCGGTGGGCGAAGGTGGACGTATGAGGTTGCGGGTTAGATTCCCGCCTCAGGACAAATATTTGTAAGATTTTCAAATATTTGTCTCGGGTGTTCTGGGTATATTCTACATTAATGAAGAAAAATATACCCATAACACTTATCTGCATAGCTTGGGGCTAGATGATGCTGTGTGGATTATCCAACATTATAATCATAATATTTTTATGAATTCTGTATCTGAATAAAAATGAAATCATATCATGATCTGAAATCATAGACTAGTTCGTAAAACATGCGCGAAGCCGCGGGCAAAAGCTTTTCAGTAAAATGAATATGACTTTGCTTCCCATCTATCGAACATAACGACCGGAAATCAACTACTCCAAGTACAATTGCGGTCAATTCTAACAGAAATTCGCAAGATAAACTTAAACTAACTTAAGTGAAACTTATCCAAGTTGAACCATAGAGTTAAGTTAGATAGGTGACTGCGTCCAATGAACCAAAGATCAAGTTTAAACTTTAAGTTAAGACCACCTACCGCTTACCGAAGTCTAACTAAAACGCATCTCGACTAAAGTGCTATTTGCAAGCCATCAGTCGTTCTAGCACTAACTTAGTAACTGAGAATAATTTGGACTTGAAGTGTCTGAATTAGTTTTTTTGCTATTTCTAAACTCGCAAGTCATGCTAGGAGTTTCCTATAACGCTAAAGCTAAAGATAGCATTATTTAAAAATGCTCATTAGGGGAGGCCTATGTTCCAGCTGTGGACTGATGTGGGGATGATGATGATTATTTACAAATAATTAACTGTTCAATTGTGTCAGAAGTTCAATAGCTAAGTACCTATAAGTGATAAATAAAATTATCAACTACAATAATAATAAGTCCAGCCTGTCCCACGGTTGGCCTAGGCCGCCCCTCTGGTCCTTACGCAGGCAGTTGGACCAAGTCTCTTTCCATCTAAGGTGTCCGCTCGTAGCGCCATCTCTTTCTCAGTGACACTTAAGACCGCGAGTCACACATAAGACGCAATAAAAATAATAGAATATTCAAGTAATTAAATTTTAAAGACACTTAAACCTTTAGATCCCTATTGGCATCACTCCAGTGCCGAGACATGGCCCCAACCAGTCTCGCCTAGAAAAGCTGCATAATATACAGAGTGTTCCAAACTTTGATTATCAAATGCACTTAGATATCCGAAGGACACGGTGTCCAATTTTTATGAAATTTGGATCAATAGAGCAACTTTTATAGAATGAAAAAGATCTATTTGATACATTTAAGAATATCGAACAGCTCTTCCTTTCCTCTATGAAACACGCTGTATATTTTAATGCATTTCGTGGAACGTCCCATGGCAGTCGTTAGTTCATTTGTCTCACTCCCAGTAGGTAATTAGTGTTTTAGTTTATATTCTAGGTATGGACACTAGACTTGGTGGAGGTTTTGATATTCTAATACATGTACATCTATCGAACGAGACTCGAGACGTTACAAACTAGTTGCATTAACCTAGCATTCTTACTTTCCGAGATTTTTTTTTTTTGAGTGACCCGGATTCATTGCTCTCGAGTGTAGTAAGATATGGGTCATTACTGTAAATAAGAAACTTATAATCCGATTCTCAAAATAAATAATGCCGGACAATCCACACAGCATCATCTAGCCCCAAGTTAAGCAGAGCTTGTGTTATGGGTACTAGATGAGTGATATACATAATATGTGTACAATATTATAACATAATTATAATAGATATTTTTTATTATGCATAAAAATCTTTGCTATTAGGTTGGACTATCCCCATGACCTATTAGGTGACATGTAATGTTACATAAATCATTATACAAATCCATGTTAGACCTTTCACACGTATAATTTGGTTTTGGTCAACATCTTGAGCTTAGAACATACTATAACAATAAAATACACTACACTAGCTATAAAATACAGGAGAAAACATGAAATTCCATAAAAAGCCCGTATCCCCTGCAATAAGTCCCGGCAGCAGAAAAGGTCGCTTTGAAAGGGATTAATGCTAGTAAATTTCCTAGTACGAGTACAATTTAATTTCCCGTAAAGAGTTATTATCTCGATTGGCTCCTATTATTTGGTTCACATGAGCGTTGGCGTTGGTATTGAAGGAATTACTTTAATATTGTTGGATCGATAGTTGATACCCTACAATGATAATGTTGCTACCAGTTCGTGAAATATTTTTAGAAATAAGATCAGTATGTAGTTCAACAAACGAAAAAACATGATATTAAAAAACATGAATCGTTCAATAAATACCTCATAATAATATAAATCTTTAGTATAATCGATGTAGAACAGTTCAAAACACAAGGTGTTTTTGCGGGGTGATATTAATTTACGTCGTTTTTCTTCCAAAAACAATATCTTGATCCTACTAATTGCCGATTTTCTAATTAATCACGAGCGAATTATTTGATTAATGACTAAGTAGAGGGGAGATGATTCAGTGATTCCCGCTCCAGTGTCGGTTTCCCTTTAATTAGGGAAAGTGGATTGCAGGCTTCCCTTTGTTTATGTATTTCAGGAGGTTTTTCTTTCTTCGTAGAATTTATAACAAAGTTTTTAGAATTCAAGGAAGCTACTGTATTTAGATTGGTTATTTATTTTAAGACAAAATTAAATGTCTTTAAATAGATCCGAGGTAGATAGAAAATAAAAATGTACATACCTATTTATTTAATAGTATTTAGAAAATACAGTTGCGCAAAAAATGGTTGTCTTCATGCGTTTCGAAAATGCTGCATTAACTATACACCACATATAGACTTACGTCAATCGTAGCTAAATCCATTGACAGAAACAGTAATATGAGTGCTTCGAGAACTGACCAAATATTCCAAAAACCAAAGCACCGGACAGATTAAAACTACCCTCAAAAGAATCACGAGTGATATCCAAGTGGCGATGGAGGCCGCCAGCTGATCTCCGCGAAGACTGGAAGCTGAGAAGGAGGCCTAAGGGGCCCCAGGGTACCCCCGCCCCGGGAACATGGCCGGGCCGCCCTCGCAAGGCCTCGAGGGCGGCCTCGCTAGAAAAGTTTATGACGAAGGGAGTTTGCTGTGGTTGCGGGGGAGATTGGACCTTTTCAGGGGGGCTTAAGGTCGATTTGGACAGTTCGGAGTATACGGGTTATAAGTACTTCTATAATAGACCTGGATTTAGAGTGAAAGGACGCTCGTGTGAGGATGCGAGGTTCATCCACATCAATCTGGTGCTGCTGGCGGAGGTGCGCTGCTTCGAGCGGGTAAGTGTCACCTGTTATCACACATTCTTTTAACCTTACTTAACTTTTGGCCGTCCAGTGGTTGTCTGGTGTAAGTAATAGACGACGACACTTACTTCGAGATTGTAGTAAATTTTAAATAAATACAAAATTTACTAAATTAATTTTATACCATAAGAATGTGTGTCATACGAGTACCTACACTTGATATGAAATGTAAATTTAATACAAATGTTCTGAGTATTTCACAATTCATTTAAAACATAAAGGTTTATTCGAGATTCAGATAGAATTCCCCACATGTTACCGCACGCTGATATACGGAACCCAAACGAGATTAATTTTGAACGTCTTCGCGCGGCGGACATGAATATTAATACGGTACCCTAATGCTGTGCCATTTATGATAAATGCTACGCGTCGTGCGACGAGAATACAATTACTTTTGAGCGATGTTGTGGCGCTTCATGAACATTGTGTGTTTTAGGGAATTATGTAGAGGAATCTGCCACAGTACTTGCTTTATGTATGTGCGTGGCCTTTTGAAGGAATCACTTCCTTATAGTTTAATAGGTGATGGATATCTTCACAAAACTAAAAGCTTGATACGAGTACGCCAATTACGCTAATGTTTACGTTTTCATGTTATTCGTGAATCAAAGGATTATGATCGAATCTAACTATAAATTCTTAAAAACATCCAAGATGGTGGAACATGCAAAAGTATAGACATGCCGGAAAGTTTATCTTTCATTACCAATACCATTAAAATATACGGGCTTTTTATCACCAAAGTTTCCTCTCCTTATAGGACAAGTTCGAATCGATAATAAAGCAAAGTTCTCTCTCCATACTAATTTAATATCTCAATGAATTCCCAACAATTATCACATAACAAGAATTCATAGCTCACCCACCTGGTTCACTATTATTGCTTATATAACATAAACCTTATCGCGAGGAGTTTAGGACCGATTTCAAATGTCGTAAACTATGCGTTATTAGCCAGTGTTGCCCGAATTCTTGTGGCTCTGGCTAAATTAGCCAGAGCCAGGAACTGTCAACAACTTTAATACAATTTGTGTTTTGAAACTTGATTCTAACTTATCCTAGCTAACCTTAAAGGTCAGTCCACATGTTAGCAGACTTATGGGGAAACCTAGTTTTTATAGTTGGTATAGAGTCTGCTCGTCAACACGGATAGGATATATCTCTTCATATTATTCTGTTAAATTTAAGTAAATAAACACACCCAGCACACCTAGCCGCTTTATAACGAGAGCGTCTTCCTAAGGAGCATGCAGCTATTACAGGTTGTTTGTTGATTTAGTAAGCAACACGATTGTACTGTTTTCGCCCAACATTGGCTTCATTCGTAGCAAGCGTCCGCGTGTCCAAACCAGAACCAAATTGTATAGGTAAGTGCCATGGATGGGCTGTCAATCACTGGGTCATATATAAACTGACTTACTGACGTCATAAACCCTTTTTCGATGACTGCACTAACTTCCGATTATGAAACTTACAACCTAGTAGCTAGGTATTGAAAATATTGTAGCAATTCAGCAAAACCTAAAACGCCCAAAAATTTAAATTGATTTAACTCACGCCACTTATAGGTAGATAAACTTAACACGCCCAGTGAGCAAACTATAACCCGGGCCACACCCGGTTGCACAAACGCCGCCTGCACCCGGATAATATGACGTCACGCTCCACGACGACGACGTGACGAACGTGCGTTACCCTTTGAATATTAAGTAATAATTTCACGAACAATGCTGATATTATTGCATGTCAATAGATTCAATTTTGTTTATAATTTAAAAACAAAACTTAGACGTAGGTATTATGTAATGTCTGAATATTTTCACCAATACCACTATGATTCCTATTTAATTTATTTTTAGTATATTATTCCAATTTAATATAGTTGTTAAATTTAGTAACGATTTCTGTTTCCACGCGGTTTGAAAAAAGTACCTGGGATAACACCCAGGTTGAAATATGTCACTCTACATTAGATAATTGAAAAATATTTTGGATAATAAAGTGTCCATAACATCTACTCAGGTGTAGTCGTGAAGATATAACAAAATTATTTAATGTTATTTCATATATTTTTCTTCTCATAAAGCCTCTTTATAAATGAAAGTCGGACATCCTCTTAAACTTTTCGGTATAAAAAGGTAGCCTAAATAAGTCTCGCTTTCTATAGACACATCTTTACTTTCCACCGGGTGAGATCACGGTGAAACGGAAGTCTATCTGCTATGAGGAAAAAATGGTGAATAAAGAAAACGTATTTTGTATGCTAAAAGATAAACCTGAGACAAATTGCGATCCAACAAATGATGAGAAAATGAAAGCACAAAGGTAAATTAAGACCAGCCTATTCGGATAGCATTAATTTAAAATCGTCGCACAAAGATCCGGCTCGAAGGACCGTCGCTAATTCAATAGTACAAATAAAATTCACAAAGCAGTAACGAACATACCATTGGAGCTCGTTATCGCAGGTGCCCGGATATCCGGTTACAACCGGTTACCGCAGCTGGGATTATGCGACCCCGGCTCTCACTTGATTTATACACTGCAATGGTTTCTCGGATTTTTCCGGTTGTTTTTTGGACTTCTGTTCGACTACTTGACAGGATTCACTAATGGTTGTTAAATCAACATCAAAGTAGTTGTAAATAGACGGTTAGCATTCAGTCAACTAAGTGTTATTATTATCAAAGTGGTCGGGCAGTAAGAATCGACTTCTCCATATGCCGAACTCATGAATGTCGTAAGATCCAACTAGAGAATCTACCAGAGGCAGGGCAGCAGTTTCATTCTGTGTATTTTAGCACTTCTACGGAAACACCAATCCGCCTGCCTAGCTTGCTGATTATGGTAAAACCAAGAGTTCATACTGATAACATATTTTGGAGCATCATGCGGTTGCATATTTTCTTCAATAAAATAGGTATGGAACAGTACAGATCGTTAGTACCTAAAAGAGAATCTGGTGTGTCGTGTAACGGAGAAGCTTTATCTCAAATGTATACTTTAATAAATAACTTAGTAAATAGAGTATTTCAAACTGTAAGTAGAAAAACGACGCATCCTCTGACAAACAACCTAATTTATCTTCAGTCAGCTTAAGTTCCAGGAGCAGATGCAAAAATACAATGGATCCTGTGTTATTTAAAGAAACGGCCTTCTTGGTGTAGTGGTTTGCTGAAAAGTTTTACAAGATTGGTGTGACTCTAAACCCACGCGGATCCTAATTTCGATTTCACCAAACTCTAGAAAGATTAGTTCCGTACTTATTCGAGCAAAAAGCTATTTTTTACATAGATTCTTAATTTTTATTTCAACCATATGCTAGAAGTATTCATTAAAGTTAATAATTATACATGTCAATAAATAAATACATTATAAATATATTATATAACAAAGTATTTTAAAGAGCAAGTACTTGTACGTCACTGACTGATGTCAGGAAGGTATCTACCCGTGAGGACACGTTTTGTTATCATACGAACGTTCTAGTTCCAAGTTGTATAGAAAAACATAATTTCCCTCCAGTCTCCTGCTGTTCTCCACGCAGAAACTGCAGCCAAGAAACAAAGCCGGGAGATTAAATCTCGGAGTATTTCAAAACTGAGATCCAGTTTGGGAACTTGTAAATCCCTTATCTCGGAGGCTGCATGCTTGTGGTTGTCTAGACTCTATTTAACTAAAGTTTCAATTTTATTTTTTTAAAGGTTTTCTTTGATTTTCTTGTCTGTTTTTTTGTTTGGCTAGCTTTTGCTCACACATCACACGATATTATTTTTTTTAATATGGAGCACAGCTTACTTAGGGACTAGATAACGTTGCATGAACGTAACAAATAACGTATGGAGCAAAAAATATTATTCTGCAAAAAAAACTGAATACAAATATCACGCCAAAATGGCATGTAAAATTAAATTAGCAAATTGTCAAATGTTACCCTGTAAAATTATGCTAAATCGCGTGCCATTTTACCCGGCATGTCAGCTAATCCTACAGATATTCCACCGGGATCAACCGTAACCGGATATCCGGTAAATTCTCAGGTTGACTTGACGTATCAGCCGGGCTCGCTTGGGTTGCATTTGCATAACTTGCGTACAACAGAATAAGGGGTAGAACAGAGATATTATGTATACCAGACATTTATTGGGAGGGAAAAGCAAAAAACATTAGAAATCTTATGAAGCTGTTATTGTTGTTTGTCGAGATTTTGTACAATTTCTATTAATGTTATATAAATACCCAAGTTATTAGTAATTAACGGGTATTTATCGCGTTTCTTCTTCCTCCTTTCTGCACTCTGTCGTGGTCACGAGAGAGTCATCTCGTGACCACGACAGAGTGCAAACCTGTTGAAACGTCGAGAAAAGAAGAAGAAGAAAGGAGGAAGAAGAAACGCGATAAATACCCGTTAATTACTAATCATTATGTGTTCAGATCGCGTAAGTTTCAAAACATTAAATACCCAAGTTTTTAAACGACTTCAAAAATAAGTTCTCAATTTGGCTGGATATGCTTTTCAATGCCGACGCAGAGAATCATTTCTTTACTAACCAAGAGAGATGTGTCACCTATAAGTCAAAATTGTGCATCTGTTTGTGGTTTGTGGCGTATGAACCGATTTTAATTTCAACTTCTTGCAAAAAAGTAAGTTTAAAGATTTTTGACCACATTTATTATTAAGAATACTATTTTAAATCATTATCTCTGTACTCAAATTTTAAAAAACATTGCTATGATTTGTAATCGTATTTATTCTATATGTTTACTAAAATCAAATTCACTTAAGCTCAAGTATGATAGTGGGTAGGGTGCAAAGTGAAATAAGTCCCAGGGGATGAAATCTGACGTGACTTAGATTGGTGGTACGTGCGTAGAATGGGTCGTCGAGGGTCAAAAATTGTCCGCTACGTGCGACATCTACGTCAGACTTCTACGTGGGCAGAGAGACAATGATGACTTTATTCATAAAGTTTTGATGCGCATCATCGTCACCCTGTTCCGTTGTCATGCTTTTGCATACAATAATTTTAAAACCATAACTTAATAACCTATTTACATTGTTTCCATTTGGATAAAAAAATTGAAGTGAAGTTAAATCAATAACAATTTATTTCATATTTTATAACAATTAACTTTATGAAATTTGACTTGTCTAAGTGCTTATTGTAAAGAAATAAGTTTATTGAAATTTGAAAATCTGAAATCAGATCTATGTTTAAACGTCAATCACTCTACCAACCAGCCCAATCATGAGTGATTATAGTGAAAGAAAACACTGCCGTACTGAATGTATAAAACTTTTTCGAAAAAACTTGAAAACTCCAACGTTTTAAACAAACTGAAAACCCCAGGCCAAATAACAAAGAGCCGAACAATATCCTGAATGCAACAGCATTAACAATCCGTTAGAAGTGGTCTCGAGTTACCCGACTCCGCGGAAGGAGGTATCAATTTAACGATCTTGCCTACCGGCGACGAGCACCTGTGACCCGGCCGTAGATTACGTGAACAGAACGGGCTACACTTCATAATGCACTTAACTTCTTATTTATAGTTCTACGTTATAAAATTATTGACATAGATCTTAATGCAAATACCTAAATTTAAATATAATAGGAAACTGTTTTCGGGGTATGTAGTTACAATAGGTGTGTGGTGGGTGTGGGTTGTACCATACGTCTTGTAAAGAATTATGACGAGATTGTATTAGGTATATGCGGTTTTAAATTTTTAAATGACGAAACACCAATTTAAACGATATAATAATCCAAACACTTGCGCTACTACCTACTGCTAGTCCACTAGTTGTTTGCTAATAAGCTCTTACTTGTAATATGCATAATGAAAGTACTACAGTTTTGCTCCAGTTTGAAAAATTACAGGCTAAACGTTTCTTGGTTGCTTTTTTACTTCATCTTGATTCCAAAGCGACATAAATCTGAAATTTCACTTGGAAATCCATGTTAGTGTTTAATTAGTTAGTATTCAATTATATTTTTGAAGTGTGTTTTGTGTGTATAGAATATACGGAAACTGCCGCAATAAATTCCCGGAACCTAGGCAATAAACACGCACCCTAATTGCAAAATTATCAAAAGATTAAACCATTATCATTATGTGGGCGCGAATAACAATTGATGGTATTAAATTGCTTGGACAATTCACGTTTTCGATTTATGGCAAAACCGACGACGTCGCGGTTTCACATATCGTGCAATCATCGGTTATTTCAATTAAATTAAAAACCATGTGGGTTTTAAATTAAATTTGTTAATGCGATTTTGCCACTTGTTCGAGTTTATTTAATTTACAGCCAGCATTTTGCTGGATTTTGAGATTTTTCAAACTGATTGTGGTTTTATCGGTTCATTATTTTCTGAGGGATGGCACACAAACACAAAATATCTAGCAGTAACATTAATAAAGCCTTTTAGGAGCCGTTTTAGGAGCCGCACTTGTCGAGACGTTTATTCTCGTCTAACAAAAACCATTCCACGGGTTAAAGACCTCTCCCATATACTATGTAGGTATCTCCATCTTTTCCATCAGAAATGAAAGTCCTGGTGTATCTGTGCACGCGGCTCAACTCTCTGGCAGCAACCTGAAAGAGTGCTCAAGTAAATCTGCAGGGTAATAAATCTGAAGGGGCCTCATTGAAGACGGATCGCTCCTCCGGAAATATTGTTTTAATATAATTAAGATGGAGGAGGTTTTGTACTGCACAGAATAACGAGGTTTTATTAATATTTCTAGAGCCAATTTATAAGATCTTTTGAGTTTCTTAGTTACAATGTTATTTCATTTCTCGAACGTAGATATTGTTTTTTTAAGACTAGGAACTCTGAAACTATCAGAAGTTTCAGCGTAATATTGTTCTGAAATAATATTTTCAAGGAGGCTGTTCGAAGAGGGGTGATGTTGGTTTCCTCCTCTAGAAATGATATAGAGATTCAACTAATTCTTACCAACATTATTATTATAATTTAGACTAGTCTGTTTTAGGTGGTTAGCTATGCTAATCCTTCTGTCGATGGCGAAGAGATTTCAAGAGCGCAAGTCTGATAAGTAATCTCCTGGTAGTCCAACTTTCATTTAAAGTTAAAGATAATGGTGTCGATTCTGTTGTTTTAGAATTAGCTAAAATTAGCTAAAATTAGGATTTAGGAATATCAAATAGACAAAAGCTATTCTATGTTTTAAAAATTAGACTGACAGATTTCAAATTAGAACGACAGATCTAAAACAACTCAACATAGGTAAATTAACTAAAACCCTATTCTTTGCATCACATTTTTAACTAAGATAAGAAACGTCAACCTAATTTTAGGAAGCATCTAATTAGACTGACAGATTTCAAATTAGAACGACAGATCTAAAACAACTCAACATAGGTAAATTAACTAAAACCCTATTCTTTGCATCACTTACCTGTGACGATGTCATACCTAGGTCTGTGACACACACTTGGCTAAAATCAGGCTGCCATAAACAACAGTAATGAGAGCGGGTGAGGGCTGTGCACACAGCGATGTAAAACTGTCGACGCACCTTGTAGCCTGGCCAACTACTAGTGTTGTACTCGTGGGAATGATCTACATAAATATGAATGACAATACATACAGCCTCATCTAGCCCCAAGCGAAGCAGAGCTTGTGTTATACTTAATAAAAAATATTCCATAGATATATATATTTTTCCTATAATATCCCGCAACCTCCTGCGTCGCAGACTTACCTTTGCAGCACAGAGGTCATCATCATATCGATATCGATGGTTTAAAATGTTTATAAAACAAATAAATGCGTTGCTTCCCTGGCTGCATTTTGATTGCGAATTAGTAATTTCAAACTGGAATAGGGATAAAAGTTAGAAATTATTTTGTGGCCACACTCATTTCATTCGTTTAAAAATTCTACGTAGTAAAATTAAAAAAAAGGTAAGTATCAGTTTGCTATCTCGACGAGAATTCAGTTAGGTTCTCATTATTAAGAAATGGGCAAGACTTGAGTATTGCACTGTACTAAAACTTGCGCATTTCAGGAGACCTTCCTCTTCTCATAATACTGCCACGCCGTAACAAGGTAGTTGTTGTAGGAAAAATATCGATAGAATGTAATGTAAATGATCCCATCCCTAGCGACGCCAGCGCGACCACGGCAATATTGATGTTGTTTACCCTCCCTATCGCGTACGCGCAAAAACCTTAATAATATCTGGGCTTTATTATAATAAAGGGGCTCAATATGGCTCCAACATTTTTTTTGTTATTCTAATAGAGGGTATCTTATCGGTTGGCGAATAAATAAGGCTTTTCAGAGACAAACCGCTTCCAAAGGCACGACGCGACGCTATTTGTATTTATGAAAGTTATTTCATACGGTTGAAATCTTTTACAGGAATTTGATTAAGATTGACCTTGTAATACTGACCTTCATCGTTTATATTGAAAATCAAGTTTTGTCTTGATATGGCACCGATGCTACTTTGAAAAAAACATCAAATTTTAAAAAAATTCAGCTTATATATTTACCGTTTCTTATAACGAACTAGCGTGAGCTAACGAATATCTACTATAATAATCTATAAAGAACAATTTTCATTTTTGTTTCATACTCAACCGGAACAAATACAAAAAATCCCGTCAATATTTCGTTGCAAATGTAATAAATCTGTTCCATAAAACCATTCAATCAAATTCAATTGAACATTAATTAAAAACTCATTTACTTTCGTTTTTCCGTCCATCCGACGTCGGTCAAGCGAGAGTTTATTCTGACAGCTTTTGGTTCCATCAATCAATAAAGTCACAATAGACTATAGAATAACTAAAGGTCTAAACACTATCTTGAAACTTTTTTATAAGAAACCTTTTCGCCAGTACAGAAAACTTATTAATTGCATATCTGCCTATTATTATGAAAAATTATCTATATAACATTATATAACATTATATAACATTATATAACATTATATAACATTATATAACATTTCTATATAGAACTAATTTCTATATAGACATAATTGTTTTCCGTTCAGTTACAACCCGATTCTCTTCAATAGAAATTGAATAGGTGTTCTTTGACCTTCGTGATACTAAAATTGGCCACATCGTCACTTTCTTACAGGCGACATTATGGTCAAACAAAGTTCTTTCATCAATATTTAAAAAAAAAATATGAGTCATCTTGTCTGTCAAAAACCATTACCTCATAAGTTTACTAGAAACGTTTGGTTAAACCCCGCATATGATCTCCCAAAACACAATTTTCATCTGAATTCCGCTTACCTACATTTCTCAAGACTACAGACAGACAGACAGCTGACAGCAGCGCAACAAAAGGCTCCATTACTCACACGTAACCCTAATAGCATAAATTCAAACTTAAAATTCGAATGCGGGCGTCGAAATTCAATTTTGTTTACAGTAGCGGGACATCCGGATGTTTTACAGGTGCGTTCAAATAACGAGGATTGGTTTTATGCTGACCTGCGTTCATTTGCAGCCGTTTTTTATTTGGACCAGAATTGTGGATTTCGTTATTCACTATTACATTGTTATACATTTATACAAGTTGTATTCCTTATCCAAGCCGACGATAAAAACTGTCATACATCCACAACAGACAAAAGGAATATCCTTCTTGCTTCTTGGCCGAAAATGCTTTTCCAACCATTGATGTTACGTACCATTTTACCACAATGTCACAAACAAACAGAACAGAACTCCTACAATTCAACAGTAACCTAATCTATCTCCTAAGTCTAACAAATGGGACGTACTCAGGTTCCGTTCGTGGGGCCCGGGGCGCGCGGATATCCCGCAGAATACGCTGCACTTACTGACGCAAAACATCGTCTACGTCAGGAATGGGGACGACATTTGTTACTTTGATCTCGCCGAGCCAGGGACGGAATCAGAACTCGGGTACCCCTTTTTATGGGGTAGTTACGTTAGTTTTGATATTATATTATACTAGCTGGGTGGGTGGTTTCACCCGCGTAACTGTCAATCCTGTCGATTTTTTTACTTCTGTACCTTTTTTGCTTAATGTATGTGCAAAGGGAAACTTATTTTACTTACGCATGTTTGAATTATAAGGTCGAGCAATAATGTAAGCTTTTAAAGGATCTAAGCCTTTTCTATATTCGATAGCATTTATTTTCGAACACTTTATTTCGATTCTTTAAATAATTTTGTATTTTCGCCCTGAGTCCGTCCCTGCGCGTACAATCCGCGGGCAAGTCTTACAAATCGTCCACTTACGTCGCCCAAACAAGCCTCGAAGTAAAACTATTCCGTGCGCTTTTTATGACTCGCATGAATAAAACATGCCGGCTTTATGGGCGAATCTCAGTAAGTTATTGAATTAATTTCAAAATTTAGGAATGGACCGTGCCAGAATTTTGACTTTTATGTTTAGAAATCTTAGGTTCAATTCAATTTACTTTTATGGTGCTGTTATAGTAACTGAAACTATAATAAAAGGCATAGGCGTGATTGGTACGTCGTCGTCGACTAAATGAGAAGGCCGATACCTTTACATAATTATGTCATTGTGGGCGTCAACGATGAAACCTGCTACATAACATTGTTCAGCCTGCTAAATAACTTGCCGTGTGGTGCCGGCATAGAATTTCAACACCCCAACTCTTCCCAAGGGTGTCGTAAGAGGCGACTAAGGGAAACACACCGGGGGGTGGACAGCAGCGCCTTCTGCAGAACAACATCACCGTACTGCGATCCCCAACCCGCATGCCCAGCGTGGGGATTATGGGCAACAACTCCCAAATTATCAATAATGCCATCTATGGCGCTCATTAGGGGAGGCCTAGAGGTCCAGTAGTGGACTGAATCTCTGTCAATCTACTCCCTTTGCCTATTACCTATTCTTATTTTTTTGTAAAGTTTTTGTTTAGTTTAGGTTAACTAATTAAGGAATGGGCAATAAATGACTATGATTTTGATATTTTTTTTTGACTGTTATAGGCTGATGATGATGATAACATTGTTAGATAAGTCAGTGTGAAAACCTACTTAATTTTATCCCCTACAAACCCTAATGAGAGTATAGAAGACGATATGAAAATGCAAGTTAAATATACAACCATGAATAGTTGTATGTTTCACATGACACACATTATACGGCTGTTTCATTCGCCTTGTGGGCAGAAGTAAGTCTACTATAAACATGAAAATCTGACAATTGAATCCTTTACCGCGGTGCACAGTGGTACAGTGGCATGGCGCTACAAAACAGCAGTTTTGTGGTTGCAACCCGAGCTTCTCGGTACAGGCGTTTTGGTTTTCAAATCTGTGATATAATAATAATGCTGGATGATTCACACAGCATTATCTAGCCCCAAGCTAAGCAGAGCTTATCTTTTGGGTAGTAGATAACTGATATACATAATAATATACGAGTACATAGTTATTTATTATTGAAAACCAGAACACCCTGAACAAATATTTGTATATCGAAGAAATATTTGTCCCGACACGAATCGAGACAGCAACCTCCTGTGCCGCAACTGGATCTTCGCCCACCGCGCCACAGAGGTGGCAAAATTTTTATTGTAATGTATTTTATTTAATATTGTTTTCAGTTTTAATAATATAACCATGCCTGCTGTCTAGTCGTACTAAGATGTAGTCAAAGCTTCTACCCCCCTATAATAAGCCTTGTTCCGCCCCCAGGACCTGCAGTCGGAGATCGAGACGCACCGCGACGTGTACGCCTCGCTGACGGGCACGGGCCGCCGCCTGCTGGACAGCCTCTCGTCCCAGGAGGACGCCGTGATGCTGCAGCGCCGGCTCGACGAGATGAACCAGCGCTGGCACCATCTCAAGAACAAGAGCATGGCTATCAGGTCAGAATAACAACCTATTTTAAGCAATCAGCGAAATATCTATCCTCGTCTATCCTTGTGTGTCCGTAAGTGGCCCTTCCGTTGTCCTCCGAAAAAATACATCACCAATGGCATCTGATATACACCGTATTCGCAGTCCAGTGCAAAAACGGTGCCTATAGTGGATAGCAAAGTGAATCTCCGACTCAAGATATGGTGATCTTGAGTCGGAGATTCACTTTGAGATTCACTTTGCATTTTGGATCTGGGCTGTCTGTGTTGGTAGGGTGGCTACTGCGCCGAGTTCTTAGACCCAAACTAAAGGTTTTCACACAAAAATACATAGAAGTTTGGCAATCACGTCGTAGAAGTTAAAGTAAACAGCCCGACCCATGTCTTTTTAACAATTGTCAATATCAAAGTTCACGAAACCGTTAAAACTTCATTTCTAACTTTAAAGTTGAAAAATCCACTCAGCGAAACTGAAGTACGAATTCACGATCAAGTATCGTACATCCGCATTCATTCAAACACAGCTTCACTTCTAAACTTCCTTCATAACGCTCCGTGAACATTAATTTACTTCCCTGACTCCAAAACACCATGTCCCTGAAACAATACACAGTGCGATTTCCCTCCATTTTACGATCTGTCATTGGGGTGACATTTAAAAATGGCCACTCGCAGTGTTTCAAATGGGCTCTGATTGTAACACGAATGTTTTTAGTGAGTGTTCGTAAAACTGTTGTGTATGTTATTTATTTCACTTCAGTGTTATAGGGTTCCGCAAAAATATTTAAAGCAGGTAAAATTAACAATGCTCCAAATTTAAAACTGGTGGATGTAACATTGCTCCAAATGTTCTTAAGTTTTAATCTCATTTTACTACACCTAATGAAAAACCATAGCAAGGCAATGCAGCCACCATCTTGAGTACCCTTCAACTAGTATTGATATGGATCAGTTGAGCTACCTGTATTTTGTTTGCAACAGTCTGCAGTTAGCTCAATTGTTTCAATTGTAAATACTAGCTAAATTTTCTTTGTTATTAAATGTTTTTTCATGAAAAAACTAAGTAATCAAAATAAACGACTCCATAGAAAATTGGAAACCACGTTATGTTTGCTTCGGAACTCAGAGAATGTAGGTTTGCTCCCTCTGTCCATTTTGAAATGTATCTGCGTCGTTCAGCGTTTCATTTATACTATCGTGTATTTGTTGTTCAGGTATATAGTATGTTTGCTTACCGACTATGAAATACGGGCTAAAAGGAATAAAACGTTCATAGGTTGAGTTTAAACGATAGCGAAATTTATAATGAAATCACGCTTATGTTACTTATGGATTATAATGTTTATATTTTTGTTATCCTCTCCACACCTAATAGTATGTTAACAGATCGTTCTGATAATCGCGTAGAGATAGGAAATTATAAGTATTAATACACAGACTTTTTTTATCCTGTTATAATTAACTACAAGTAAAGTGCTTTCATAAGATATAAACATGCACACGAATTCACAGATACGAATAGGAAATGGTTTTGTCGCGTTGTAGGCTACACCCCGTTCTACGTCTACTGTCATTCTTTACAAGACGTCAATGGTTCTCGAATACATATCGTCAGCCCAGGCACTTAGCCCTCACTAAGACCTCAGGACTCCCTATAATTTTAATTTCGCAGTTCGCAGGACTGTAATCCAATAACAGACCCGCTAGGGCTATCACAGACTAACGCGATTACAGCCGCCCTTCCCCCTCTAACGGGCATTAACGTCTGCAGATTGATAACCATGGCCGACGCGCAATTAATTGTTATCAAGTAGGTAGCGCCTACTGTAAAATGGCCTGGAGCTGGCTTGATATCCTATTTAAACATTAAATAAGAAAACAAAAAACTGTTTCGTTCCTTTT
Source organism: Eupithecia pulchellata (assembly GCA_963931895.1). Taxonomy (NCBI): domain Eukaryota; kingdom Metazoa; phylum Arthropoda; class Insecta; order Lepidoptera; family Geometridae; genus Eupithecia; species Eupithecia pulchellata. The sequence goes on from OZ007539.1 coordinate 277,161, forward strand.
GGGAAATGTTAACTATGTACGATGGTCTGGGAACCCTCCGTGTGTGAATCGACTCGCACTTGGGCGGTTTAATTTATGTTTATTTATACCTTTATCGTCAGAAAATGAGAAGTTATACCTATGTATATCATACCATATCTATCATCGTCATCGACTACGTGTCGGCGAGAATAGAACCCGCGTGCTGCGTTTCGGGCGTATCTTTACATACCAAAGACAGATTCAGATTCAATAACTTTATTTCTTCAGTCAGTAGGAGGTACTAAAGATCGATCGTATGATCCAATCCCGTTACGTCAACTTATTGTCAAACTTTACTTCTCATTTAATATGTGAAGTGTCAATACAATATTATGTCAAGGTATCTCATCTCCCACGTGTTTGCTTTGTCCTCTTTGACGTGTAATTCCCGGCCTGTCAGACAGCCTATTGACACATATTGTGATTCTAATTCGAGAGAACAATGCTTTGTGCTGCTGCCAATCCGGAGCCAGCATTGGGAACTTTGCTAGCAAACGCAGCTTGGTTCACTGACCTGCTAGATACTGAAACGCAAATCAGAATTAAACTTGTGTCAAATTTACTCGATTCTCAATTTTCCATGAAAAGCTTTTTAAAATTCACTAGTTCTACGCTAATCTTCCAACACAAACAAGGTTCGTAGGCAACCCGCTATTACTCATACTGAGTCTTAACACCTTTTTCGCCTCAGATTGCTTAGCTTCAGCCTTATTTTCGAAAATACTGCACCTCTCACTTTGATATTAACATAATGGCAAATTTCAGGATACACTCTAAATCTTATGTTAGGCGAAAACACCATGCCATAAAATTTGAGCACATCTATAAGGCGCTCCTTAACGAGGTTTGAATACGACTCAACTGCCTTCGGCCACTTTTTCGATGGACAAGAGCGCCCCAGCATCCAATATCTTTAGTGATTGCCGTCACTCAAATAGAACTATTTTAATAATTGGTGATACAGGTGACTGCAATCCTTTCTGCGTAGTCTTCAAACAACGCGAATCATAGAGGAGATAAAGGGTAGTGGGTATCTTTTTTTAGTGATTTCTGTGAGTTTTATTTAGTGATTTCCGGAACTAGCAGATAGATTCTGTGGAAAATACTTCACCTACATAAGTGACATCGGTCGCTGAACCTAGCGTATTTGCACCAAATTTAGTAACCTATTTAGTCAGTGAAGCGACAATATTGTCTCGTGATGACTAGGTAATGAACTGATATTAGTAATCAAGCCGTGCGCGATACGATCTTACTGATTCTGAATGATTTATCGTGATTTAGTATCGAATAGGTGACTGGTAAACTAAGGTAGTAAAGGGACGAACCTAACGGGTTTGGCTATCAAACTACGCCTAGACGTCAGTATTTACGGGATCCCCGTGGTAAAAAACTAAAATTGGGCAAAATTAAAAAAAAAATATGAAAGCTCACTCTTTCGCACAAAATATGGTCGGTTGGTAAACAAAGAATAACTTAATTGCACTTACGCCATTCCATTGGTAAATAATTTTCTCGCATCTTATCCAAAATTGTTTAATAATTCCAAAAACAAATCCCTGATACTGGATAGATAGAAGTTGCCCATAAGCAAGCTTCCACTACCTTTGTGCATAGCTTGCGTGTCGGATTTTAGAGAACATTCCCCAGCAGGGCGGCATGTATGCAGATAATGCTTTTGCCTTCTATTCCAGTAGATCCTTCTTAGAACAGCAGTGAGATTTCAGTTTATAAATTACCTGAAAGTGGTAGGTATAAAATTTTCTGAAAGCGCATGAAAATTTACAATCAATACCTATGATGACGACCTCGCGACGCAAGAGGTTCGATTTCCGCCTCGGGACAAATGTTTGTACGAAATTTGTTGCGGGTGTTTGTTTTCTTTGTTTTACATCATGCTCGTCATCAGCCTAGGTTCACTGCTGGACTTTTTCATGTATGTTTGTTATATTTTGTATTAAACATATCACTCTACCCATGACACAAGCTCAGCTTCGCTTGTGTCATGGGTAGTGATGCTGTGTAAATTGTCCAGCATTTTGATTTATATGTATACTTAAATGTTAAATTCTCTGTCAACAAATAAGTAAGGACGGTCTACCTTCTTCAGTATGCAGTTGGCAGAGTTGTGTTACGAAAGTGACATAAACCTACCACTCTGTAAGTTCACGAGATAAACCATCGCCATCGCCGTCTCGGTGGTTTTAAAATCACTTTAACTGTATTTTTTACGAACGCAATAAACATTTGTGGTCTCTTCGAGTAATTGCTAAGTTTTATTTTTATTCGGGGATAAAAAGTGATACCAGCTATTTGCATTTTAGTAGGTTATTTCTGAACTTTAACGATTTTCGGGTAGTATTAACAACTTCTTGCGCTGCGAGACAAAAATTACGCTAAAATCATTTGAATCTTTGAAACACCTACGAACTCTCGCGAGACCATAAATCTTGAATTGAATTAACAAATTTAGTTTAATGAACGCTGCATTTTGCCCTAATCCCTGAAACCCTTTGTGTCAGTTGTGTTTAAGTTGGCAACCCTGTGGTCGGTCCCGGTTTAAGTTGGCCATACTGGGGTATGCTGTGGTTTGTCCCAGGTGTGGGCTTGTTCTACTGGCCTTTCATGTCAGTAAGTGATTTTCTTGACATATTTGTTGTATTTTACTTAATTTAGGAGCCGTGTGGTGCCGGCATAGAATTTCACCACCCCAACTCTTCCCGTGGGTGTCGTAAGAGGCGACTAAGGGACACACACCGGGGGGCGGGCAGCAGCGCCCTCTGCAGAACAACTCCACTGAACTGCGATCCCCAACCCGCATGCCCAGCGTGGGGATTACGGGCAATAACCCCCAGGGTTGGCATGATTAAAACAAATGGTTTTAAAACACATGTTTAAAACAATGTTTAAAACAGTTTGATTTTAAACCGTGTTTTTTATCACACGTTTAAAAACACAGATTAAAACAAGTTTTAAACATTGTATAAAACGATGAGAAAAAAACAAGCTTTAAAACTACTTTTCATTGCGAATGAATGATATAAAATGAAAGTAATATTTTTTTGATAAGTTATTTATTCAGTCAAACAAAGATCTAAGTACCTACCAAGTACCAGGATTTATATGGGTAATGGGATAAGATAACACGTATTTTTGAAACATGCATTAGATAGTATAGAATATTAAAAATTTCAATTTAAAATCAATCAAAAACAAAATTATAACAAACAAAATTACCTATATTTAATAAACATTATAAAATCAAAATTGTTTGTCATGTCATGTCAGTCAGGAGAGAGAGTAAGACAATATGACAAGATCAAGATAACAATTATTTTTTCTTTTCCTTATTAAGGTATTTAAAAACTGTAACAAGTTTTGCAGCTTTCTCTGTACCCAGTTTATTTCGTACGTCAGAATGAATAAATCCAAATGTTGAAAACAGTCTTTCAATTCCAGCACTTGAAGCTACAGCAGTGTGAAGCTGAGCCACTAAGTTCATTGTTTGACCATTAATTTGTTTTTTTAATGACTGCCACCATTCGAGAGGTCCGACCTGATTTACTACATGATCTTCAAATAGAAAGTTATGAAAGGGATCTGTCATTGCCCTGTATTTAACAACATAGGGCATCGCCTCTTTGTGATAAGCTTCTATAAATAATAAAGCCTCAGAAATATCTTCACTAGTTTTTCACCCCTGTACTTAGGATGTAGTAAGTTTGCTGCAAAATGAGCTGGAGACATTGCCATTTCATAACGAGCTTTGAACTTCCTTAAATCATCCAATGAATACTCGGTCTCACGCAGTCGTACATTCTCTCCCTCAAACATATTTTTAAGCTCTATCCATGCTTCAGTCACTTCGCCAATACATCAGGATGTCTTTTGGGAGATGTCAAGTGTAACTGCGATGTTTTCCAGTTTTTTGTAGAGAGCCTGGACTTGTTGCTTCAGCGCCATGTCATTTACTTTCAATGAAATTGACAGATCTATAGCAGTTGATTGATTTAAGCATATATCTGACATTAAGTATATGCCAATTTTCTAATAACACTTTTAAGCAGTCAGCCATTGTGTTCCACCGTACCTGTTGTGGTATAACAATTGCTTTTCCACCAGCTTCTTTATATTTGGTAGATGCAAAGTGAGTGTATTTGAAGTACCGCATTATCGACTTAACTTTATCAGTAATATCTTCTGCATTCAAATCCTTTGCTAGAAGGTTTAATATGTGTGATGAACAGCCGTATGTAAGTATATCCTCGTGAGAAGCTAGTTCTTCCTGTTGGGCTAAATCTCGTCTCATACGGCTCATATTTGCTGCGTTGTCTGTCACTACACTTCGCACCGTACATTTGTAAGTTTCACATTGTTTTATTGCCGCAGTAGTAACTTTAACCAAGTAGTCAGCTGTATGGCTTTCGGCTCCTGTGTCTATTGTATCAATTAAATGAGTTGAGTCTGTCAACACATCGGTAACACAGACACAAACTATCGAGTCCTGCCTGACATTACTCCACCCATCAATTGCCAGATTAACAACTTTGTTTTTCAATTCATTTTTTACGGCTTCTTGAGTCGAGTTGTAGACTTCGTCGAGTAGCTTGCTAGCAATTTGTTTGCGGTTTGGAGGTTTATATCCTGGGCGTAAAATTTCTATTAATTTCAGTAACTCTGGGTGTTCTACGTGGTTAAAAGGCGTGTTAGTAGCAAACATATAACGAGATAATTGTAAATCAATTTTCTTCTTATCTTCTTGACTTGTAGCAATAATAAATCTTTTCATTGAAATGTTCACGCTCGCGCTGCTGCTGGTACTGGCATTTTTAGATTGAAGAGTAGTAACAGAAGATGTGGGTGTGTAGCAGAAGAATTATCTGAAGATCGGGAAGAACCAGCATCACTCAACAACTCCTCCTCCACGTCCCTGTCCGCGTCAAGATTTGCGTCAGTGTTAGAACCGGTGGTGGTGCTACATTGCTGGAAGTGTGCCTCCATTCTTTTCACAAGTCCAACTAGTTCTTTCTTACATTTTCTGCAACGCACCCTATTGGTCTTCAGTGTGGTATTTTCTTGGGGGATCGATGTGAATTGTTCCCAAATTGCATGCTTTTTGCGTCCTGGAGTTGACATTTTTATGAGGTGTTATCAGTCGCAGAATTAATAATGAAATGAAATGTGAGAAAGAAAGGCACTCGTATTTATAGAATTCATAGTCCCGTTAGGAAAGTCCCTAATGGATGGCTGTCGAATGGAATAGTGGTTATTTTATTCCCCTCATTTAAATATAAATATTAGGGATGGGCCTAACTTCGGCATTCTTCCGAAATTCGGTTGAAATGCCGAACATTCGGTATAAGAAAAGAGTGAAATAGTTGCACAATTTTGATTTTAAGATTAATAAAACATAAAAAAAATCAAATCTGTCATACTCACTCATACCTGATTAAATAAATAAGCCTTTTACATAATTTAAAATCATAGTAATTTATTTATTAATCAAGTAACTAACTGTCATTATCAGTTTCCTTTTTCGACATTTCAATCTTAAGTTTTAGAATTAAAAAATCAAATTCAATAAGTTCTTATTAAATTAGGAAGTCTTATGATTTGAATCAAATAAACTTTTTGAAAATTCAATATATTAATTACTTATAGGTATATTTTATTGTTGTTTGTTAGTTGTTACCATATAAGTGCAGAATAAAAACCGAACTTCGGCATTTTTGATTTTTACCGAATGTTCGGCCGAAATTCGTATTCGGTTCAAACCACATTCCGCCCATCACTAATTAATAAATATTGGGGGTGCCCCTATTCATAGAATAGAATTTATAGTTTATAGGTATTTCCCCGCCGGTATAGTCCAGCTAGGAAACATTTAGGGTGAATGTAAATCGTTTAGTAGTGATTAGAGATACGCAATATAAAATAAATGTTTATCCATTGATCGTTTTTTGTCAATATTTATTTTACTATAGAAAATTTGAAAAGTCAAAAGATCTAGTCTGGAAATGAAACATTATAGGTCGAATTAATTTAAAATAATGCCCTAAACTAAAAAGAACAAAAAAAAAACAAACAAACACTTGTTTAAAACAATTTGAACTGTTTGTTTTATAAAATTTAAAAAAAACTGTTTTTTTTCCAACCCTGATAACCCCCAAATGATGAATAATGCCATCTATGGCGTATTCATCATTATAAGGGGAGGCCTATGTCCAGCAGTGGACTGTTATAGGCTGGTGATGACTTAATTTATGGTTTAAATGTTATTGGGACGTTTTCTAATTTGGCCAAAGTTGTTGAACAATAGTCGACCATACAGACTGTAAGAGATCGCTTCTCAGCAATAAAGTCACCCTTCTTATTGTAATTCTTTTTCAAGTACAAATTTCAACTAAATTTTATTTAGTCTTACAAAAGTAGCAATAAGATGTAATTGATTATTTCTTCACCTAAAATTTTTGTCAGTGTTGAAGAACTGAAGATATAATCACTAGTAATAAAAAGCAATGCTGAAACTAATGCTTGTTATACATATAATAAAGATTCCCCTGAATCACTCTTTTAAAAACCGCATCACAATCCTTCCGTAGTTTAAAGATGTATGCTTAGAATACAGCAGGAAGCCACTTTTTTATACTATGTAATGATAATAAGGATATGTAATAATAAAACTAAAAAACTTTAAAAAACTCCTCAGAACTCAAAAGTTCTGGGGAGTTTTTTTGAGTAGGTACTAGCCCATGTAGCATCCTATATCTACCAAGGTTTTAAATAAGCAGGTGTGTCCGCATTTGTTTTATACTATGTAATGATAATGGGGCCCGACGCATAAACTAAAAAATTTTAAAAAGCTCCTCAGAACTCAAAAGTTCTGGGGAGTTTTTTTGAGTACTAGCCCATGTCGCATCCAATATCTACCAAGGTTTTAAATAACTAGGTGTGTCCGCAGGAACCGGCTGGAGAGCAACGCGGAGCACTGGTCGGCGCTGCTGCTGTCTCTGCGCGAGCTGACGGAGTGGGTCATCCGCAAGGAGACGGAGCTGGCCGCGCTGGCGCCGCCGCGCGGGGACCTCAACGCACTGCTCAAGCAGCAGGTAACCACGCACTCTATATTCTATACCAAAGATAGCCACTCATCTCTTATTCCCAAATAAGATAGGAGTTACATCGTTGCAGAATCACATCACACCTAGGGACGATCCACAGGCGTGGTTAAAGTCACGTGTTGATCTCAAACCTACAGCTGTTTTGTTTATATGAATTGTAGTTCAAGAAAATATAAATAAATTTGCGCAGGAATTTTTTGCAGGTTCGTTAAATCAATATGTTTTAAATTGAAAAATTATTGTATGTTTAAGGACTTCATTCCAAATACTGTGGCAGAATCAAAGTTCAAATTCAAGCTACTTATGCGATGATTTCAATAATTCATTATGATCCGCTACCATCCGGCGCTTCTGTATTAGGTAGGTACCTACCTACCCAATTGGCAATTCCAATAAATATCATCCAAATGTTAGAACAATGAGCGCTTCAAATCGGTGAAGCACAATTAACCAAATGTTACGGCGATAAATAATTTTGACCGCACGCTAATCCACGCGGGTAAATCAGCGTTCCCGCCAAAACGCGTCGCCAGTTCGGTTTAGCACGCTCGCCACAAAATGGTGGACGTTTTAGCGGGACTGTTTTAGTGGATTTATTGCTGCTTAGCGCGCACCCAAGCGTTTCGGCGTGAAAGCTTCAAAGGGAACTGGAAATCAATTGATTCTGAGCAACTAAGATTTAGTACCTACTACTGCTAATTAGACAAGCAGCGCCGTTATTAATCATCTGACTTTTAAGTTAGCCGTTATTAATCATCTGACTTTTAGGTTAACTCAATTCCAATTCGTCAAGTCCTATTGTATTCTGTTCCAGGACGACCACCGTGCCTTTAGGAGACAGCTCGAAGACAAGCGAGCGCTGGTGGAGAGCAACCTCCTCAGCGGGAGACAGTACATCGCGCAAGAACCGCCGCTCTCAGACACCAGCGACTCAGAACGTAAGGCTTTCCTTCTTGACTTACATTATAATGCCGGACAATGCCGGACAATAATGCCGGAGAACCTACACATCATTAGTTGTATTATATGTAGTAGGTCAGGGCTATTTGAACTCCATTACATAGGTTCATGTCGCCTTCCTTGAGTAGTTCAATTAGATTTTTTTATTTAGATTTAGATTTTTGTATTTTCTTTGACGTTTTCTAGAGAGTTATCGAGATTAAATCGTCCATGTAAAATGGAGTTTGTAGTATTGGGTCAATCATATACTTGGATAGCTTTTATAACATCAGAGATATGCCTTTGCTAGAAGTACTGTGAAAGCAAATGTGTCCAATATGAATCCGTGAAATCTTCACCATTTCCATAGAAACAATTTCATAGCTACAACTGCGAGATCTGTAGCTGTAACTAGGCCAGATCCTGCCCCGGCCCGCGCTAAACTAATAACTGCCGGCACTGCCATCTGTACTGCCAATTAGCAGCTGGCTGGACGGACTACCTTATTTCCAACCGTGTGTCTTTTTGAGCACAGTTGCGATGCTTGCTATGTGTTCTATTTTAGAGCTCGCTCCGAAACTTGGGTCGAGGGAAATTTTGCCACCGTTTTGACAGCTATTGAAAGCTTTTATATGTTGTGTTGTTCTTGAACTTAAAGACGATGACATGAGTGCTTGATTTGTGGTTAAATTTGTATGTATTTTAATTGTATTTTTATGATAAATAATCAGTAGCAATGGACATCGCACGAGAACAAAAATAATACTGAAATGATAGGATTACCTTCCTACTTCTTTGAGTTTGTACTTAGGTTTCAGAATGTAAGACAGTCTCACGACGTCATCAAGTCGTTTTTCGTTGGGTACGCCACTTAAATGAAGGTATCTAATTATGTAACTGTAGGTAATTGTATCTAAATGCCTAGAATCACTTTCGATCAATTCCATAACAAAAGAGTTCATAGTTGTATCAAAAAGTCAATAATCCCGCTAAAACAAAGCAAGTGAGTGAATGATAGAGTGAACTGAATGAATGAACGCAATTAGAAGCGAGCCGAGTGCGCTAATTGCGAATTCCGTGCGGCGATGGACGGCCAGTGTTCAATCAATCCTATCACGGGGACGGAGCTAGGACGGGGATGGAAGGGGTTTATGAAATATTTCAGACTTATTATCACAAAGTTAAGTAACAGAAATTAAGGCGGTCTTCCAATGTTTTATTGAAAAATTAAAAAGTAACATACACTGATACATGCATTGTGTAAAGTAAAACAAACAACTGCAACACTTCTTTGCTTTCCACTTTTACTTATGAATCAAAAATAACTAAGATGTAGGCAACACTTAAATGTACAAAAATTTGATAATATAGGTTGCCTGGAAGAGATCGCGCATACCGATAAGGCCGCCCATTGTTACACGCAGTCTGTATTTGTCGTTTCCTTTCCTATATCTCCGTTTTATTTGGTGTGCAATAAATAATATTTGTATTGTATTGTAATATGAAAAGATGCAGTAAAACCGTGATTTTATTGTAGCTAAAGTCTGTTTCATCACTGTAAGACATGGCAAGAAGGACGATATCTTAGATATGTTTGGGTACCTACCTAAACACCCTAATACCACCCTGGTAGCAAATGTTGAAGGCGCCTTCCAATCATTTGCAGAGTCGATTGATCGCTCGATAATGTTTTTGCGGTTTGATAGCTCTCCGGAGATTTGATGGAACTCGCCACTCTTGCCAATAATGTCTATCTAACCCACTCAAGCACTGCATGCATGAATATTAGTTCCAATTTCCTACTTATTTAGAAGAAATAGGTAAGAAATATTTCCTTTATATGTAGAACATTATTTTGAAAAACATGATTATATTTGATCTGAGGTGAGGTAAGAGGTTTACCTAAATGAATGATCACTAAAAAAATTACAGGTTCCAATTTTAACAAGGCCTGGAACTATTCTTATACAATTAAATATGTTGTTAATTAGAGTTAGACAACCGCTGTGGCGCGGTGGGCGAATGTCGCCCTCCAACGTAGGAGGTTGCGGGTTAGATTCCCGCCTCGGGATAAATGTTTGTACGATCTGCAGATAATTTGTTCACGGAGTTCTTGTCGTTTTCTCTATATAATGAAAAATATATATTCAATATATTCTATAATGTGTATCAGTCAGCTTTTTCCTTCAAAATAGTTCCTTGTGCTCCTAAATAAGGATATGTGTGTTCACGGCAAAGGGTTGATGAGTGACTGGTTGGACTCTGCTTTACGAATCAATTTGCAAAACGCAAAAGTCACGACTACTTTACTATAAACGGTAACACCACAGATTCGAAGATGCCCAAAATATAACATAATTGTGATTAAAATGTTGAACGTTTTCACCAGCTAAAGGCTGATAAAGGTAATCAGAGCGAGCCATGGCTGTGCTTATTGCGTTTAGTATGCGCATATTCAGCATCTGACGCAAACGGCCGTGCTTTTGCATAACTGTACGACATTTTGTTAAAGTCAATTTACTTTTTTCGGTATCTATTAGTTTTATAATTTTGATTAAGCTTAATATGTGTTTGTTTCCCTAATAATATAAATATAATCATCGTGCAATATGTTGCAGGCAGCCAGATCTAGCACATTGCTAAGTATTCTCCTTTTGAAGATTCTGCTATCCATATTCATTGAAGTACTTATTTCAACATGAATTAAGTATTAAATGTGTTTTAGAATATAAATATGCATGAATATTTAGAACTGGCTGATATTTTAGGTATATTATAGCTCTCTGAACGCCGCCATGGCACAAAAAGACACATAAAAAAGAGTTATTTCAATATAATTATCTAAACAATACGTGACCGTTTGCTGTTAGGTATATCCTTCATCTAAAATTTCTCGTACTCTTACTTCAGAACTCTATATTCATGTGCCCATTTACATTCAACATCAACAACTTTAAGCTTTGTACCCAAGGCGCTGTGTAACTCATTTTTCTTTCATGAAAATCCCCATCGACAAGGCGTAAAAACGCTAAACCGGTGCTAAAACGTAAAAAGTCAATCGACAGTTAACTGGCCTTTCCCAAAATCCGTAAAAATCCCTATCTGGGTCAGTTAAAGACGTATAAAAGAATGCGCAAAACGCGCGACGGCCAACTCGTAAATTTGAAAATGGGTTTGGACCCTTTATATTGGAGCTGTGACGGGAATAAAATACTAACGCAAGTCTTATAACGTTTTTCTGTTAAAATAATAATATTTTTTATGTCAAATTTCATCCCTTAGTTTGATTTAAAAGTCTAGGAATACCTGCGTTGTTTCCTGGAAGGATATTACATTACCTATATGATTACACCTACCATATTACCTCCTTAAATTTAAAATTTTTACTGCTTTTTGCCAAAGGAAATTACCTTGGCAATTTCTCAAGTTACGAAGACTACGGCGAAACCGCATTATTCTCTCGCGTCATCATTGTTACCTTGTTGTAGCAATTTCACTCTCGCTCATATCATAGTTCATATTGGCCACTTACACCGGGCGTTATCTTTGACATCATTAAATCGTACCGCTTTGAAATAATATCAGTTTATCAACTATCAACAATATTTTATAATTTTTAAAGCTGTGGTCTTTCGGCTGCATTAGGTAAAACTTGAAGTGACCACGATACTATTACCAGCTTATATCTATTACTGAGAATTGAATTTTTCGGTTACATTTGAATTTGTGCAAATAAAGCTATGTATTTGATTATTTTCTAATGGAACGTAGTATTAAATATCTAACCCAGCAAGAGTCACTGCAGCGTAATAAATTCGAAAAAGTTTGTGAATCCGAACGTTGCCGTTTACCACCCCATCCCTATCGTCAAACCCTTCATAGCCATTTTATGGAGTAGCATTTTTATCGGGACCCGTATTATGACGCACATAACTCTTGTAAATCGAATTTGTGTATGTTTCAGTCATAAATCTGTCCATGAAGTACCGATGAATTGCTATGCCGTTGCCTCTGAAGCACAGTGGTCAGTGGATTATCTTATTTTGAAATCTAATTTATTTTTGTCAGTGAATAATTTGAACTTTCTGTGAAATAAAATCTATTTTTATATGTAGGAGCGAAGCGCAGTATGAAACAGACGTTATTGTCAATAACTCTTAAGACGTATCGGTCGATGTCTGGAAAATATGATAGAACGGTTTCGGATCTGTGGACAACAATCGATTTTATCATTGTCGTAACCCTCTATACTTTGAGAAATATAACTAAACAACATTATACAGGGTGAGTTTTATTTTCAGGTGTAATAAGGGGAAGTCTGAAACCGTGAGAGTTATCGCAATGACATGTAATGCCGGATTAAAAAATGCTTAATAGTAAAAGACGAAGAACTTTTTTCGTTTTGTATACTGATGTAAACCTACAACTTGAAACAAACAATCTAGAGGTAGCTAAATCAATACAAGTATGAAACATCACTAAAAAACTGGAGATACTTACATGCCGTATGAAAATTTCAAATTTCAAGACTTAGCCTTACAAAGTTAGAAGAGTCAAATTTCATACAACAAATAAGAAATAAGGCGTTGCTGATTTTCTCAATGCTGATGTTGTACCCTAATTGGTTTATTTTATTTATTGTTAATAACCTTATAGTAACCGAGTTGTGGCAAGATTTTAAATATTAGGTATTAGCAACGTTGAGTTGAATCCGATTTTTTTTACTCCAAATAAACATAATAACAAATACCTTAAATTAACTCTAGAATAGCACAAAATAAACAAAAAACATTTCAGTCAAAGACTTCCACCGCAGCATTCACTATTTTTCTTTAATTTCACTCAACAAATAGACCACGAAGCGGATTCTTTCACCGACATTAATTAACATTCGTTCATTCATTCATTCACTCAGATCCACGTGAGCCCAAAAAACACATCCCTTGGAAAAACGTCTTTAATTAAAACACGAAAGATATTGCGGTTTCTGATAGAATTTTCTGTGTCTGTGTTCGTTCCGATTTAAATTACTTTTTGAGATGTTGCTAAAGCATTTTGAGCTTTGTATTTATTTATTCGCAAGCTTTTGTTAGATGGGTGGACAACACCTTAAAATTCTATTTAAAACAAAGGATTATGAACACTTGTTTCTATGAATAAAAATCAGATACTTTGTTTTGATATTTAATTTTATTTTTTTCTACTAGACTGGTACCATTACACTATCAGAAAATTCTTGTAAATAAATGAAGCCACATGCAAAATGACAAGATTCAAACCCTTTCTTACGTATTCCAAAGCCACCTTGATTACCTCGAAGGGGCACTTCCTTTTGTGCCTCTTCCTAACAATCTTGCTTACTATAGCTTATAAAACCATTAAAATTCTTTGAATTTCCCAAATCTTGTCCAAATTCCTTCGAATGTTTGCGTTTTATAAACATCCTTTCAAACTATTATAAACTCAGAATTACAGAGGTAAAAATCTAGCTGCCCCGAGGTAGGTAGTTTTATTTCATTTATTTTTATAATAATTATCTGTTTGAAGTTTGACTTGTCTAAGTGCTTATTTTGTAAGCCTAAAGAAATAAAGTTATTGAATCTGAATCTGAATCTATTTAATTTACTGAATATACATACTTCAAACAAGATAATATTGTAAATTATATAGCTCATTTCGGGAAAACTCTAAATGCAGACCAATGCGAAAGTAACTCTTATTTTTTACTTACGCGGTATCTTAATATCGAGCGGCTAGTATACCTCATATCCAGGAAAAACAAGGCGGAAGCACGCCCAGAAGCTTAATTAAAGGCTAATAAAATAGTTCTGTAAAAACTAGCTAAATGTTAAGATGCTCTACATTTCCACGAGTGCATGATGCGAGCCGCAGGCTGGAAGTAACGCCGTAATTATTAAATTCCCCCACCCGAAAACCACGCTCCAGATACTGAGTGCGCCTCTGTAGGCAGGGAACCAGGCAGGTTTAGGGACCGCGGGACGTATTTCTTTGTAAGTAGCTATTTATTTTTAGTATTTGTTTAATTTTGCTAAAATATGATTAAACAAAATGTGCTCGAGAGAATGAAAAATAGTTATCCAGTTGATGTCTTGGAACATAGCTCTGTAAATCAAATTGAATTGAATAAATAAATAAAGGCTAACTTAAGCGTCTTGATTGTTATTTTCTTGTATTATATCTAAAGATAATAATTATATAAAAAATCTTTTCGTACTTTCTTGTAATAAGACTAACACGTTTGAGAGCAGAATTTCGCTTAAATTTGGTTTACATAAGTAGGTATAGTGTGAAATGGTAGGGTACGGCGTCGTACAATGAACCGGGTAAATTTTAGGAGCCTGTAGTTTTTACATTTTTTAGCTTTTGCTATTGTTTTTTCCCCTATCTTATGCAGAATTTATCCGACTATCATCGTGCATACTAGTTTTTTGACAGTTGGGTCTAGTTTGAGTAGGAGAAATGTTTTTTTAAAAACTCAGCTTTGGTTCATTGTGTCCACTAGGTAGTACAAATTGAACCGGGGTATTTTCCACATTGAACCACCCTTTACCACCTACCTAAATATTGGTATTTATCAATTTCAAAGCATGGCAAATAAAACAATAGTAAATTTTTATGATTTGCTTTATTACCGAGAGGACCAGTCTTATAAAATATGTTAATAAATAACTATAAAATTACACTTCTGAAGTGTAATTTTATCGGTTAGTGAAAAAAATTACAAATCTATTGAGTTAAATGCTATTATTAAGAGATCAAGTTTCTTATGAACACAAACACTATAATTTAACTTAGTTTTAACGAATGATTTTAACAGTATCTTCTACATCAAAAATGCAAACATACATCAGTACACTTCAGTGCAAAAAAAATTGCTTACTATGACAATATTTGTGATTTGGCATAATTGTTCGTTGCAGCTGTGACGTCACCTTTTATTCTGGACGTTACTTTGGTCAGCGCCATCCTAAAAAAATCCTTTTTTAATTTATTAGTTTATAATTTCCAGTTAATATGCAGTTTTTTTGTGACTTCACACAAAACAGTACAATTGCACGGAAGTGTAATGAGTTAATAGTACACAGTGAACTGTGGTTCAGTCTGTACTTCATGTATGTGGTTCAAAGAGAGACACCGCACATGCTTCGAAATAACCTCAACATTTCACCGGTTAGACCAGGGCATATTGAGACCAAATATCATGCATTAGAAAGCTAAATGTGTGCACTATTACACGTAGTTATTTAAATACTGACATTCAACACCGAAAACAAATGAAAAATCAAAGAAAACTGATGAAAAAATTTACTTTTCGGATCGATTTTAGTAAAAGTCCTCGCCCAACCTTCGTCATTCACGGGATCGCCGCGAAAACTCAGCGGTGGGTAGGGGGGCTGTAGGGACCTTATTTACCGGCACAAGCGCGAATCGGCAACGTTGCATATCCGAGAACTTTCGATGGTTCAATGTAGCTGTCTGGTTCAATGTACGACTACCGACCCTATACAAATTATAGGAGGCTATAAAATTCTGCCAACATTTTGCTACACTAGGATAACGTTCAGATGTTCTTTACATAATGTCTGTGTGCAATATTTCAGCCCGATCAATTCAGCAGTATTGGCGTTGTCTTCGACCGAACATCTTCACAATGGCTGAACCCTTTGCTTTATAATATTAGTAGGATCGGATATCTAGTAATAATCTAGTAACTTAAGCTCTGCTTAATCCTTTTTAATCCTATAAAATTCAAGTGCCTGTACTCGGGCGAGATTATGCAGCTCTACTGTTTTATTCCATCAATGTATTATGTACCATGTTTTGTGTGAATAAATATTACTGAATTACTGCTTAGCTTGGGGTTCGATGATGCTGTGTTTTTCCAACGTTATTTATTAATTTAATATTAAATATAAAAATAGTGTCGACCTTGTGGGACAAAAATATATTTTATCAATTATTTATATAATTGATAAAATATATTTCTAGCCCTGATTACGTCCCTGCCCCGCTCCAGATATTAAGTGGTCGCGCGGCGCGGTGACTTATTTCATGAGCGGTTTTTTAGCCCCAGGCCGCTGCCGCTTAGATCTAATGAAATTAAATAACGCCGCTGGTATTTATACGGGACTCTCCAGCTGAGGGCTTTGCAATTTCAAGTTTGGGTTGATTGAAGTGCTAGATTGACATGACTCTCCCGGAATTGGTTTTCTTCGCGGGGTAAATAAAATATAGCTGTGAGCGTTCACAATTTTGAATACCTACTAAAATTTAGGGCCTTGTTTAAAAAGACCCTTATTTAAAAATCAATTCGATAAGTGCATTTCCGCTTACGCAATGTGTGTGTGTCTCAAAGAACACTAAGGGAACGTCTTCGACGGACATTGCCAATTGCCAATAGAAAGGCGTCATCTTGATTCCAAAATTTTCTGAACTGACTGCCAATTTGAATCAGAAAATTTTGGAATCAAGATGACGCCTTTGACGGCTATATTTGATTACAAGTTTCCGCTGATGCTGAACAATAATAATAATTACAAAGTAGGTAAACGATTTACTGAAAATCAATAGGAAATGTGTATAATCGCCCCAACACTCAGAAAAACACCAAACAAATAAAACTAATTTAAATAGGTTAATGAAGTTTGAAAAAAAAAATTCACTAAGAACCTAAGCATTTAAACTTACTTGTACTAGTATTGAAAATATTTACCACACTGTTTCCATTTACTAATGACTTAAACGAGCACGAAGCTCTATAGACAAATGTCATTATCTCCTAAATCGTGTAAGTATCTCTCAGATTAAGTCGATAAGTCACCGGATCCTTAAGATCCGTTTTCCATTTCGGTGGAGGCTGAACCTCCAGTTAAACCCATGTTTGTATTGCAGAAGGGCGCGACAGCGAGGGCGACTCCCGAGGGTACCGGTCGGCGGAGGAGCAGGCCCGCGAGCTGGCGCGCTCCATCCGCCGGGAGGTCGCCAAGCTGGCAGACAAGTGGAACTCGCTGGTGGACCGGAGCGACGCCTGGGGGAGGTGTCTGGATGACGCAGTGCAGGTATGTTCTTACAGGATGATTAAATAGACAAATAAATATCATTTATTTGCCACTACATACACAATACTTAATATTTACAGAATAAGGAAGGGTAGGGATATTCATTTATAACCATATACTTAAGAGAGCAGAACATTATACCATCTATAAATATCACCGGATATATTGTATTCTTTCTGCAGTGTAGTTTTTTATACAGTGCAGTTGATACCATCTCATGCGCAGGACTCTTTTGCTAACACTGCCATCTATCCGTTAGAGCTGCGTACTAACTAGTCGAACAGCGCTACATTATCATCGTAGTATTCCGTACAAGCTAGAGATGTCGCTACTAGTTTCTTCTTTATTCAAATTCGTTTTCGAAGTCTATTCAAACCTCAATCAATGTTGTTAATCCGGAAGTCCGGTAATAGTGTTATTGAAGTGACAGAAAGGAATCTTATTGACTTGTTTATTGATGTTTGAGACGTGATCTGACAGGAAGCGCGTTAGATCATGCGTACGCGCACGCCTTCTGTCCTAAATAGCTCGGAGGCACTCGGGTAGTGCTGGCATGTAGGTTCGGTGAAGAGACAGTCTTTGTTATTGTCATCAGAATATAAAGATCGTTCTTTGCAATTATATTTGAAATATTAGGTCTACATCAATTAATTTTAAGCTTTTAATTAATAATTATTGTAATCATTATTGTATTTTAGGCTGATATATGTGCCATAATATGCCGAAATAAAGCTTTAAATTGAATTAAGCCGGTTCCACCAACTACCTATATTAATGCAAAAATAACGAATGCATAAAGCGTTCTGGGAGATAAATTTAAGCTGTAAAATTATACTTACAAAAATTAATGAATGTTCAGAAAAAAGCCATTCTTCTGATTCCATTCTGCAATATAATATTTTTATAGTCCGTGTGTTATGTAAGCTTATGTCAAAAATCAAATACTATGTTAGAAATAATAAAAGTTTTTTCTACTCATCCCAGTTGTATGTAAGACCAAGACCAAGACCCAAAATTTCACACGCGCAGCATGGTGAATTGTATACAAGAAGACAACTAAATAAAATATTTTCAAAAGCAATAAAACTAATTCCAGCGCTGATAATTCGATCAAGTTCCTATCTCCGTCTACAAAGCAAGGAGTGTCCGCCCTAATTGCTGGCCATTGTCCTTTCCACACTATTCCGGACTCCGAACACTCATCCAAGTTAAATGGTACCCTCACCCTGGACTCCGACTCGGTCCATTGTCTGTCTCGAGCTTTATTAAGAAGTTTGTACAACTCTAGTTACATTATCATAAGTGGATTTATAGAAATAAAAAGGTTCCAGATAATGTACCTACGATACAAATGCGTTACTTAATTAAATGTTTGTCAGTCAGAAGCCAGAATATTATTTGTTATATATTATACTGTTTTTACGAATAATGGTAAAATCTAGTCAATCAGTCACATGAGTAGGTATGCCTAAATTTGCCACAAACATGTCTTAACTCAGCATAACCGAGGAAGCTGTTAATGTAAATAGTTATTATTAACAAAGAAAGCTATAATCAAAAATAAGAAGTAGCATTTGCTGTGGTTTACTGTATACATGCAGATCAACTGATCCATATCAATACCATTCGCAAGCGTCCCCTTGGTGCTGGCTACATTCCCTCGCTGTATGGCAATGCTGATGCACCAGATACTAACCAGCCTTCTGGTCTCGCGTCATTTCGACCAGACGCTCAGAATTTTTTGAATACCCGTGAGCCTCGGTAAATACTTAGGTATTTTATCACTATAATCTGTATAGGATCCCACAACCATTAATTCTAGAAACCCTTTTTGGTCTATGCAGTATAACTTACCGGAAATAAATTAGCAGTTTCTATCTTTAAATCACAAAATGAGCAAGTCTAACCTCCAAACGGGAGAACTAGCAATAAACAGAAATACCGATACGATACCGGTGTACATATATATTGAAACGTATGCCCGCTCATAAATTAAAAGGGATGCCACATTGGGTAGTCTGTGTAATTGTCGGTGCTGTGCTGTGCCGTAATTGATGGATCTATTGCAGCCTTTGTAATCTGCTCTGCTGTATGAGCAATCGCCAGTTTCATGGATATTTTCTATAATCGAAGGCTTTTCCACTGAACCAACGGAAACATAAAATTATCTACATATAACCATTATGTTTTGATGTGCTACTCAAACTATTTATCAGGTATTCTCCGGCAGTTTTTACTAACGTCAGGTGAGGAAGTTTTGCTAAAACCCTCTATCTTGCACAGTTGGGTTCACATCTTTAGTTCACGACAAATAAAAAAGTTGATCCTATAAAAATGTGTACGGAGCCGCGTGCTACAGCTACAATATAATAAAGCCATTTCCATTTTGTATCAGAAGTGAATAGGAGAGGAGCACGCCGGCCGCCCCCGCACAATGCCACATTGTGCGCGATCACTCGACGCGCTAAATTGTCACGATTAATTGCAGGGAACGGAATCCCTCACTGACTACCACTCGAATTGTAGAGTGAGGGAATAGGGACTGCAGAGTTCCCAGTGCTGGGCGGCCACTGTTGTCTGTACCTAGTCAACCCCTGTCTCAAGAAGAATCGTGCAACTCGCCTTGATGTAAACGATGAAAAATTAGATTTTCGTATAGCTTTCGACAGCATGAACAACTAACTATACACTTACATAATGAAGTGACAAGGGTTTTAAGTCAAGGCTGCTCGATTTCAAAAACTCTAGCTGGAAGCCTATTGAGATATACTTTGAATTATAAATCACGACCCAAATCAAACGAACAGCCCTTAAGGTTACATGATAACCGAACCTAAAAGCCCGTGTTTGTCAGTTTGTTCGCCGAAGCGCGAACTCGTGCTGTAATTAAAATAGTTGCTTGATTCATTCCCCCCCCCCTTCCCCTCTCCGCAGAGACCCCTGCTGGTGGAACTTGTGCGCTGTTATTTCGATTCAGAAAAGATTCTACACTCATTAAAATATTTACGCAATTTTCCGTTACATGGATACTTGTTAATTTTAAATCCCAGAATAATCCTACTAAATGCCCGAATGTTTATGAAACGTGAATTTTGTTTATCTTACATAGGAACTCCAAAGTAACTGAACAGATCAAGATGACAATTTGCGTACATTTAGAGCATAGCCAAATTTAGATAATATCGCTATTCTGAAAATAAGCGTGCTTAACGTGCAAAAGATTTACAGAAAGTACGACCCAGTTGTTAACGACTACCACTAAAAGCAAATGAAAATTGTTTTAGTAGAGTACCTACCTAAGGAATTTTTTCATTCTATTGGCGATGAACGAAGCGCAAAGTCCAATAAAAACATTCCCGCTAAAATATAAATTTTTCCAACAACATTTTCCAAAACACTTTTCTAGCTTAAAATAGCGACAAGCGAATCCCATCACTATTCTATCGAGTCGATGGTTTGCATGTTGATAACAACGGGTTCGTTATCGGCTCGTTATGCGACCACTCGCGACGAGTGCTAGTGCTGGGCCTTGTTATCGATGCCATTGTAGCTCTCGTGTTTCGCCTAAAGTGGTTTGTGTCCAACAAATGTTCAAAAACTTGACAATTTTCAAAGGAATGACATTAGAATATACCTACTAACCTTGATATCTTCTTTGAAAAAAATGTATATTTGATTAAGTTTTGAAAACTTCTGGAATCGATGCTCTAAGTAAATAGCTGCTAAACCAGTCAGTGGAAGAAAATTGTAAGAAAACTAACATTTCTGCTAGTAGCTTATTTCTTGGAAAACTGTTTTGTATTGTGGAGACGTAAGTAAGAAATCCAGATAAACCACTTTCGCTGCACGATTATGCGCGAGCTTCGAAATAACTTAGTTTCTCTGAATTCCTTGAAGCTAGTCACATTTATTAGATTTAAGTTTAAAAATAACTTTTGAAGCTTATAACTTCTATATTTCACGTTAAAATATTCAATAAAATAATATATTATTATAAAATAATACGAAAAGCGAGATTAATCCTACAAAGACTTCTCTTCCAGCAAGAAAGAGACAAAGTAGCTTCTAAAGATTCTTATAGAAATTAAAAAAAATATATATTAATAATTTGAAATAATTTTTATTTGTTCAGCAGAATAATAAAGAATGACTGATATGATAACCTAACCTAACAAACAAACATGTGGTAGAGATTCTTAGCTCAAAAATGAATGTCCGTTGTTGTAGAATTATTTTACTAGTATATTTAATACATCGATACCTAGAACTCGATAATTTATAGGCTCGCAACCCTAATAGTGATTCTGTAGGATTCTCTCGTTAGCTATCGCTAGAGATCTAGTCTCGTGTCTCTAGTCTCTCATATAGATGATGTTTTTATAAAGAATTTCAGCAAAAGCGGATTATGCCATTCCGAACATTGCTTTCCGCTGTGGAATGCTTTGATGGACGATTCGAGTGTTTTGAGGGCACAAGCCGTGGTTTTTTACCATTTTATATTCTTTTATTTGTACTCTTTTGTATGCTTTTATGACATTTTTCAGTAACGGCCGTATTTGAACTTTAGCGTCCGGCTGAAGTGCCGTGTGAAACTTTATTTTATTTAGGCATTTTTAGTCAGATAGAATTAAAGTTATGTTTATTTTTGAGCTGAAACTGAAAAGTAACGAGTTTTTTGGCAGATTGTTTTTGTATTGCTGCGTTTTCAGCGGGCATCGGTTTCAATGCCCACCGGTTTGTGACAGTTTACAACGAAACGTTCGCCCATCGCACCCAATAGTTCCTTTCCTTTCCGCTGTCAGCCATTACCCACCGCTACTTCCGTTCTTTCCTGCGCTCAAAGTTTGCTGAAACATTTCGTTTTGAAACAGGAGACTGAAATATTTCAGACTACTGAACTACATAACTCCATCTCTGATTGATTGTACCCAGAACTCTATGCAGAAAACTAAAACGCAGTGTTCTCGCAAAAATGCAAAAAGCGGCGTGTTGGAGCGTGATGCGACGCCGCCGCCCGCGCCCGCGCCGTGGCGGCGCATACATTATCTGAAGTGCCGGATGCATGACACGTATACAGATTTTATTATGAATCTGGGATACATTCAGTGCGTGTAATGTGTGTTATTGAGTGAATAGTTATTGAATAAGCTATTCACACAATAAGCGACTGAATAAACGGTATATAGGTATAGGTAGTAGATATACTTAGTTCCCAGGTTAAAGCGGGGTTGTGAGCGGTAATGTTATGAACGGCAGTCAAAAAGGCGAAAGTTAGTAATAATCATTACAATCACCATTTTGCAGCCAAGCGTGGTGATTGTGGGAGGGGGAACCCCCTTGTCTTAGGGAGGTCCAGACGTGGACGTGTGAATGTTGAAGTGGAAAGCGACCGATTGGCAAAAGACACGCTAGGTCTGATAACTGTGTGTCTGTTTGATTTTTGTTATGGAAACATTTTCCCTTTGTGTACAAACATAGCTGATGCTAGTAACTGTGTAAATGGCACACGATCTGCTCTCTTCAATGAACGTGTCCAAGCAACTGCTCCAGGATTTAGTTGGTCCGAATGGATGGATTGAATACGATGACGGACTTTAGCTGTAGGCGAGCACCAAGTTGTGTTGTGGTGTAACATACGGTCTTTAGCATTCAGTTTATTCAAAGAACTTTAGTTGCTCCCCATAGGTGCTCTCATAAGGCACCCAATAATAGAACCGCAATAAGCGAGTTAACTGATATTAAAGTGGCTATGTTTACTGATGGTTTTAATTTAAACAGGGTTTTAATTTAATGTGCACCTCTAACCTTAACATCTTAAAAACTAAAACTCTTTTCTGAGTCCATTTATCATATCTTTAAAAATTCAAAACCGATAAATACACGATCGATCTTTAAATAGGCAATACATTTTTAAATAAAGCTGTCAGCCTAACTAAATAGTACTAAAACCCTAGCAGGGCCACTTATACCAAAAGTAACACGCATTTTCCTTCCATTAAACTCATATTTATGAGCAAGGAACTAAACAGTTAATAAACAGTTACGGACACGGTAAATCAGACCTTATTGTTACGGGATAACTACTGTATATAGAACTGAAATTCAAAGGATCCATGCACTGCGGCTAAGCAATAGAATTTCATTAGTCATTTGTGAGTGGAAAATAAAACCAATCCGTGTTCGAGTACGCTATATTAATGAACCTAAATTTTGAACTATAAAATCTTTTGGTAACGAATACATTATGAATGTTAGCGGGTTAACTAGAAACTAAGTTTGTGTTGGAAGATAACAAACGTTTTATCCCTTAACGAGAGACTTTATCAGGATTAGACCGACCAACGTTGGTGTTTTCTCAACACAAACTAGGATTGTAGCTAACCCGCTTATATTCATAGAGTTCTGTAAAGTCTAAATGAAATAAACCACTTGGTTTTGATTTTTATTCAATTACTTATGTTATTTTACTAACGAGTTTATGAAAAAATTATTAACCCTAGCGACGCTACACGCTAACATTACATCTTAGTTCAACCCAGTTTCTGTTCTACAACATCGATATCCTCTGCAAACATTTGATGGTAGTGTTAGCGAAATTACAAGTAATAAATATGGTAACGGGCGGCGGGAGGCCTGATATACTAGCTGGCACCTACAGTAGGTACACCTATCGACCATCGCTTTATGGTCATTATATACAGGATAGTATACATTACTATCAGATAACTAGATATTCTCTTGCTGTAGGTCACTAATAACAGCTAAAAAGACTAACTATTGCTAAAAAGACGACGATATGAGTTGAGGTCGCGATATCGAAGCGTTTTTGGAGTTATTGGAAACGCCTTTGTACTAGCGCGTCTGAGAGAAGCGGTTAACCCAGTGATGGTTGTGTTGACACCTTCACTGATTCAGATGATGATTTTATTTGTTATCCATAAACATGCACTTCTATCCTTACGCACACACAATACAATAGAGTACCTACCTAGTCTAATATTTAAATTATAAAGTTAAAATTACAAAAATAAAAAGTAGATTATTATTAATTATTATGATGAATCATGTAGATAACGATGATGATAGTCTGACAAGACTAAATTCTATATGACAGGTCATGGTCATATACCATATGAGTTTACCACGGCAGATACATAGTATAATAGATTAGTGCAACATTCTTTCTTTGGACTAAATGATAATGATAATATAAAATTTATTGTTTTTCTTTTCAGGTAAGCTTTGATAGTCTACAATCGATGTAACGTTCTTCATCCCGTCGGGGGTAAGTTTGTCTAGGATCAAAGGCTGAAGATAGATACCCCTCTGACTCAGCCCGATAATATCGTAAATACGGGAACCTCTCAAAGAAAGGGCAGCAGCTTCTCTGTGTTTTGACCACCTCCATGTGATCACCAGTTCGTCTACCAAGTGATGATCATGGCCAACCGCCCCTCTCCTCACCCCTCTGTTTGAAAGACAATGGACGTAGACTAATCTGCTTATGAGAAGTTTTAAAGATACGGTAACTTTCTATGTGCATAAATGTCGAAACCAGCCTAGATATAGATTTCCTGATAGAGTTCCTAGAAGCTAGGTATGTGAAGCTAGTTTAGTCACGATAGCGCATCTATGACACGTACCTACCTAAGACTAGACAAGATATTGTATTTTATTTTATAATGATAACGAGAAAGAAACAAACAGTCATAAAATATCTTGTAAATTAATATTTTAATTGTCAGGGCATAATTAATATTTAGAAAAAAAAATGGTAAAGGCTCGTTAACATATCCGTTATACTTTTGTTTATATGGATTGTGTTTCTGATCAAACTTAACCCGTGATAATTCCGCCCCTTCAAGCGGATGCGTGAGGTCCAACCGTACTAAAGAGCTTTGCGTAATGCGCAACCCTAAGTAGATAGCAGGTCAACAATTTCCCATCAAATTTTCATAGATTCGAGCTAATCTTAGTCCACCCTGCGTAAGGGGAATTTATGAGTTTTAATAATATATCGGTTGCCATGGCAACGGCCCTTCGGACCTCCCTTATCAGTGCGAGGCTGCGACAAGCTATTTACAAGGGCCCCGTATGGAAATTATTAGGATAGGGTCCTTACTTCGGTCCGGTTCTTAGGTCACCGTAAAACACCGGTGTTTACGTTATCATTGTTGTAATTGAGAGCGGATTCAAACCCTTGTTCGGTGATTAGCTTCGGTTTGTTCTCTTTAATTGAATTAATTAAGAATTATTACACGTCATTTTAATTTTAGATTTCTGCTGTACTTTTACCCATGACATCGCTACAAAAAAAACTTGACGAACTTGACGAATATATCTGCAAATACAGATTTTTACTGGTATTTTTCTCTCATTTTAGGGTGAATTTAATGCAAATAAACGGGCTTACCTAAGCATGACCAACCTTCTTAAAATTTGCATTCAACAGGCTATAAACTATCGCTAAGCCAAGCTTAGTCGATCGGGCTCCTGTTATTGGGAAAAAGGGCTCATTTCCATTTTGGCTCCCGGCCAGCGTCGGACACCACAGTTTAGCGTGTGAAACAGGTATGAGTTGAGCTGAGCAAGCTGTGATGACATGTGCAAAGAATTCTACTTGAGCCTTTCTATCGGTAGGTAATGAATGTTTCATACCATCATCTATTAGAAAAGAGGCAAAGGGTTTTTCGATAAATGCGAACAAAGTGGGTTATTATATTACAGAACATTTAATAACAGTTACGTGTTTAGTCAATGTACAAATTGGCAAGATCAGATAAATTTTCTTTTGAATCAGTTGACCTATCTTAGATTGTTTTTTTCAACGTTTTTAATTGTAAATACCTACAAGTACATTTTTTCTATTCTTTAATTGTATTTTTATAATAAAGTACTTCTCAGTGACATCAATAAGGCAACTAAAATAAATTGAAAACTGCAATGTCTACCGCACAGTTATCCGATATTCGGCCATGTCCATGGTGAACTATTAACCTTAATGAAGTGTAAATGTCCAGTTCAGTACAATGTAGTGGACAACATTAACCATGCATTAGCACCACGGCTCGGGCCTGTTGTTCTAAATACTAGCACACGTGCTTTACAAGCCTCTCCGCCGTTATCTTACACAAGAACTCAACTCCACAACAATCACTACCTACCCTGAAAAATAATAACACCTAACGGTAAAAGTAAACCATTTTTGCGTCTTGAAACATTTGTGCATTAATCACTTTTAATAAAATAAAAATATAAAAAATAAAAATCTTTTATTTCGGATTTCATTGATCCATAATTTGTTAGTAAACTTAACATAAATTTACAATTAAAATCAATTAAATCAAATACATAATATTTAATATTTAAATATATGTGTGAGATATAATACCAAAAATATTATTTTTCACACATTTACCAAGGTAAAGTATTTCTAAGGACTTTAATGCTATTTTCTGCAATTCTGCTTATTTTTTTTCCTATAGTCAGTTGGTTGTTAAAAACGTGATATGAGTTTCCTTTTGTGACCTCAATCAAGATAAAATTGGCATTGGGACCTTTCCTTATCTTTGGACTTATTTTGTTCCCTATTACTTAACGCAAGTTGCTCAAGTTAGAAAAATCAAGAACGTATCATCGTCATCAACCTATATTAATATTAGCCCAAGCAGTGGACTATCTTACAAAAATATCGTATTGCAGACACAGAATGTTATATTTGACAGCTATGTCAAAATACTGACTTTGTTCTAGATTCCCGAATAAATTTGTAAAAAGCGCTTAAAATATTATAATAATATTGGTGGTATTTTAAGAAATATTCGATTTATATTGTTTACACAACATAATATTGGAATTTAGAACGGAGTAAAATCTAAGTTTTTGGTTCTGCCAAAAGAGATGTTGCCGACTAACATTTTTGCCATGATAACAATTGTCCAGTGTTGCCATCAATAGATGCCTTTACCTACCAATTGCGCCCAAAATCAGTACCGACTTACGTAGGTGTATGGTAAAATCCGTGCTTATTACTCCGTTCACCATTATGTGACCAAACTTCGCGCTCCACTGCCCTTAAATCTTTATTGCAACAATTACACATTCGCCTTTAGCCGGTTATTGACCCGAGCAGGAAGTTGCATAACTGTAACAATGCGTCCCAGGGGCGTAGGTTCGATTCCGGGTGCGGTAATCAGGAGCGCTATTCATTAGTCACTAGATTTTATCGTGCATTTAATTGTTCTGATGCAATAAGTGTATAATGCTTATGAATTGTTTGTTCATTTTTAATACAAATGTAAAATAGACGTCAGAAATGTACTAACAAAAAACACCTAGATCTTTATAGGTGTAACGTACGTTTTCTGAAAAGGTAGAAGTTGGCTTGCAGCATTTACCGGTAAATCAAATGGCTGGCTGTTTCGGCAATAAAATAATTATTCAAAATAACTTAGGACTAAAATAAAGTACCTACTTAAACTTTAGTGGGATTAATTATTACACGTGATTGAACTAAGTAAAAACTTGTCTTATAGGCAAATCAACCGCTGACAAACCACAAAAATATAAAATCCAATAGACCCTGTAAAATTACTTATGCTAAATACGCTTAACTACTTTCAATAATAAAAGGTAAATAAAACTAACATCCAAGTACAAAATTTCGTAATAATAAGAACTGTCTACTTTCATTAAAATATTATATTCACCTCCACGTTACTTGTGACATTCAGAGCGTGTCGCATTAAACTTACAACCTCAATCCCAGAAAGGAAATTATCTAAATAATCCAGAATGTATTTAAATTCTTGTAATACCTAATTTCTCACAGAAATTGGATCTAGCCGAGAACTCCCACAGGGTAAAGGTGGGTGGAAAAATTAAATAAAATTAGAGCTTCATAACGAGTGAAACCGGCTGGCCACGCTATTTAATTATGAATTTATGAGCAGGGGGATGCAAACTGGGAGGGGATGCGGCCGGGGGAGGGAGCGGCCACTTCACTTGCTGCTAGCTCTAGGATTCATTGTCCATTTAATATTATAAGGCGACATCATCTGATAGTATACAAAAACTACTTCAAATTCCTTAATAATACACTGTTTCAAGTATTGCGGGATAAGTTATACTTATCCTTACGGAATATTTTTGATGGACCAGCGCCTGCCCAAGTAGCACAAACCTGCATTATAAGATATCACACAAGGTCCACGTCGGTAACTTCAGCGTTTAAGAAGAGTTATTAGAGTACACTCGAGCTGCAATAGCTCACAATTACGCATTCGGCTGTATATAAGCACTATATGGCGTCACGGAGACAACACTGTAATGTTGCGAGTGTTAATATAGTGTTACAGTTCAGTGTTATACAGCTTTTAGGAATCAATAATACTATCAGCTGCATTATAGCACTTTAATGGACCAATACAAGCCTTCTATTCAGCTATATTCTGAATAGAAGGCCACATGTGGCCCTTAAAACGCTTGCATTTTAAGAAAGAACATGTGAACTACTATAATGCTTGCAGTTATACTGTGACTCCAATTAACAACAATATAATTCGTCTTGCTGCACAAAGTGGAACTTTAATTATGTTAATCAGCTTGTTACATGCAATCGTATAATAGCACTATAACAGCCCACATGATCACTATGGGTGAATTCTTATGATGCTAAAATATAGCAAACTGCTTAATAACAAATCACAAGTGACCCAAGATCCCGGTTAGAGCTGAATACTTGTACTTGCGTAGGCAATTAATCTACTAATGCAGTTAAATGAGTTCATGAAGACTGTTTATTTCAGCGCCCCGTATAGGATCATATAGACTTGTGGTATTTAATATCGAAATGTAGAAATATAAACGTAGAACAGGAGGAATACGCCGAAAAATTACTGCAGAATACTTGAGAATTTTAAATAGAGATACGGGAACACTGATCAAGCTACACGTTTGATGAATAATGAGTCAAGGGGGAGTAAAATTTTAGAACGGCAGGGTTCCCGATCCGCAACTGTTTGTGTAGAAGGACGTGCAGATTTAGATGGACAGAGCTCTGCAAGTATACAGCAAATATTAGAAGATAGTGGTTCCGTATCTTGCAGTAATGACAGATACCTAGATATCTCTAATGTTTCTGAAAATTCAGACAGTGACAGTGTGTGTACTGAATATGATAAACAAGAAAAATGACGTGAAAACATAAGCAAATGGGCAATCGAAAAAATATATCTTATTATTTTTATTTATTTTTTATTATTAATATTGCATATATCAAGCTTCGCTAACATAGCGGCTTGATTGGAAAGAATGGTTTGTATATCTCCCGTGTTGATAACTTGTAGTGTGTCTTGCTGCTGGAGTGCTTTTTCGCTGGCAGACGTTTGTGAATTATCCTGTAATATAAAGTAAGTAGGTATATGACTAAATAATAAAATAATAAATATGAAGGACGTTACACACAGCGCTTTAATTTAATTTTATAAATTACGGATCCCTAAATTTTCTACAGAGTTTAGTGGTTCACTGTAAAATATTTGCGTACTTGTTACCCGCTATTAAGCTTTTCATGAATCTGTGGCTGACTTGTTTCACACAAGAACTACTCTTGTCAGCTCATTGCTGATGTATGTACCACGAGTGAATACTTATACAGCCCATAGCATTTAATTGTGATTACTAGAGTGCACATTGCTTGTCTGCCATTTTTATGTTCTAACCTATGAATATGAATATATTTACAGTTTATATCTTTCTCTACAACGAAAATAACAACTGGATTTGAAGAGAAAATCTGTGATTTATGAGTAAACAGCTTATTGTCAAATAACATGGACAGAATAATAAGATTTCTGTTTTATTTTTTTATCATCATCAGCGCATTTTAAATTATAATTTTCAAGTAAACGGTACTATTTTGAGAGCGCATGAAAATTTTCATCTATATTTATATGATATTTGACAGTAAAAATGCTTTCCCATTCGAATTTTACGCGTTTAGAAGAAAAACTCAAGATTTTACTTACCGAAAACAATATCAACATCACAAAACACTTGTCAAATTGTTTCACTTGGTAGCAAGTAGGGGCGAGAACATGAAAATTATTCACAATTTTGCAACTTGTGAATTTTCAACTCCATAAAAGCGTTATTAAGATCCTGATCTGTACTTTGTGCTGTATAATAGGTAACACAAACTCTGATAATCAGCATTGTGCTGTATAATAGGTAACACATACTTTGATATTCAGCCAATGTTCAGCTCTTGGGGTGACTGTTACCTTTAATAATGCTCAAATAATGCTGATATACAGCAATCAGTTACGTTATTCAGCCTATAGCTGTTTAATTTGTGCCCAAATCAGAGTTATATCAGCTGAAACAGCGCTGCTAACGCTCTTATTCAGCAGACTTGTACAGCTAAGGATTCTATTGTGGACAGTTATTCAGCTTTTATACAGCACTTTTGTGTTACTTGGGTGGTCATTTTCACAATATTCAAAGAAACATTAAAATCACACCACACATTACGGAGGAATCGACGAACATACCTATATAATATAACATAGTTACATACATACTTACGAACATATAACGACCTCTTTTTGAAATCGGTTAAAAATGGTTAGTTGCATTAAAAACGGTGGCATAGAGAGATTAAAAGAATATTCCAACATTACTTTAAGCTATGCCTAGCCTATCAAATCATGTGAATGTCGGCCTGGAACAAGACTCACGCCTTAACGACAGGTTTTCCGCTACATTTGCAAGGGACTATTTAAAATACAACGCTTGCATTTCCATAAATAAAATATTTATAGGGTCCAGTAACATTTAATTAAAATCTAATACTCTCGTAACAGCCAAAGAACCTATTAATTTACAATACATCGATTGTTGATAAAGTAACAATAATAATCAGGGTTCAGTTTATCTCACCTTACCGGACAGCCTCTTTTAACAAAAATACAGTTACATAGTCAGTCCTGTACATCGCCCGCTACCTCTTATGAACATGTCCTGCCGCTCACTATTGCAGCATCTCGCCGTGCTGTTTAATTAAGACAGTGTTTTGAGTGGCACTTACCGTGGACTAAATAAATAATTCGCATTTCGGGATTTCCGCTATGAATCTGTTTTTTGGTGCCTGATGAAGTTCTGGGGGACTTGCAGATTATTCAGAACAGTGTTTTATTAACGTTTTGAAACGACTAGGTTCCGCCCGTGGTTGCGCATGCCTCCGTTGTCTCGGCGAAAAGGAATCTATATTATCGTCATGTTGATCTATTTAAGGTAACATAGCTTATTTAATTGCTAATTTTGCTAATTTTCCAATAAATTTTGGAAATTAATATAACATTTAGACACCGTTAAGTACCTATTTATAAATGTAGCATTAAGTATTCTGTAATCGATATTCTAGTAAATAAATTATTTGTATTTGTATTACTACCTCTATGCAAATGTCAGAGTGATAACGTCCAGCAGTTGTGATATGAAGGTACCGCACAAACAATCAAACAATCGCACTCTAGTGTTATGTGAATTAGTAAAGGAACTTACCTGCAGTCACCTACGCTTAAGTAGTGATAAAGACTTTTTTATCAAATTTCTACGTAAGATTTATAACTTAAATTTATACTAATTTAATTTAAGTTATTCGGGTTGAAGTCACATTCCCGTCACCATTGTCTTTACCAAAACAAAATAGTTACCCCACCCCATCATTGGTCAAGTCTTGTCCCACACAATCTCGTCCTGCATCACAAACCGGCCCCCTATTTATATAATAGCAAGTATTCGGGCAGATTACAGCCCAAACTATTCGGCCCGATCATTACACTCGGAAATTTCATTAAAACAAAGCCCCTTCGCCTTTGAGAATATTTTTAAGGTCGCGCACTCACGGGCTGCAGAGATGGCGAGCATGTTGGGACGAGCGAAGTTACTTGGAGACCTTCTTTTAAGTTTTTTAGACCATATCAACACTACTGTTGAGGGTTCCTTACTAAGCGTAAGGATGAAATAAGCTTTAGGTATCCATAGTAGCATACACTGACAGAAGGTAAATCGAAAAACCTGAACCTATGTACATATATAGGAAATATTTTGTTGTTTCACGACATACTCATATGTACTTATCACACATAACCATTTGGTAGGTACCTAAGTATGTCATCATCATCATCAACCCATGTTAATAAATAATGTGTAAGTTGGGAGTCCTATGTAGCCCCTGAGTAGCAAGGAACGCCAGGCGATATTGCCGACTCGTCGTGCCAAATGTACCTCGCCTCGGACATTCATTAAATACATAACTTCATAATTAATGTCTTCTTTGTACTCCGAGCTGGGATTTGAGGACTGAGTGAATGAAATAATTGAATGAATGAATCGTACCTACGTAACACAGTTATGCATCACCACGTTTAAATACCTGAATGAATATTATTAAGACTGAATGTAGGAATAACCGCTTAGAACCAAGCTTATTTAAATAAAGCCTAAGGAAGGCAGGCTATCAATCTATAATCTTGCAAAAACCGCGCCCTTGAGCAGTTACTTTCTTATCTAAACTCGTTTGAAGGAATTCTGCATATTATACTGTGTGCGAGCTTTCCGCCTCGGTCGCAGGGGCACGCTCTCATTCGCACCGATAGTGAGTGTCCTCGAAGAGATCACTCGTGCGTCATAATAAACAATACTTAAATATATATGTTTTATTACAACGTCTATAAAGGATGTCGAAGAAAAAGCTAGGTAATTATTTAACAAAATAATTTAAGTTACCATCATTAAAAAAATCGATAATCTCCATGGACGGCTCTGAAAATCTCAACGATCTTAATTAAATCTTCGGAGCGCGGTAGAACATGCCTGCAGGACTCGGCATTATACATAATATGTAAATACAGTGAGTGCGCTGCGCCGGCGCAGCCCTCAGTGTCATGGCGGCCGCCTGTCGGGCGAACGCGCCCGTGCCGCCATCTTGAAACTAATCATTCTAATTTCAAATTATTAGTAGTGCAATATAAAAGAAAAAAATATTTAATTTTTGTGAAAGTTATTGATGAGTGACAGTTTTGATTTTAGCTCGGATTTGTGTATAGTGATGTGTTTGTTTGTCGGTACGTAATGAGCTTATCGCGTTACGGTTTAGCTGTTATCTTGTATCGGGTGTCATAATATCGTGTAAGTTGAGCTTTGATGGACTATTAAAGATGAACAAAGGTCTTAAGAGCACTATTATGGTACTTATTATAGCTCTGGATATTATTATAGGCTCTGGGGTTTATTTTGATACTCGACAATTGACATACAATAGGTAGATAGATACTAGAAAATTATGAGAGATATACATATAAAAAGGAATGCATTTATTGTACACTACATTAGTAAAAATAACAGACGGATAACAATATTGAAAATAAGTACCTACCAGAAAGAAAAATTAAGAAATACCTATGATCTAAGATTTAATTTAAAAGAACTTAACTTTTTTATTTTATAGAAAACCAAAAAAGTATTTAAAATATATTTCTTAAGTACTCTAATAATAAGAGCGAGTGATAAAATGCAGAACAGTTAAACATGAGCTATCACAACTGTCATACCTCTTCTAGGATCATAAAAGGTAGTCACCGTATCTTAGTCACTATCATTTTAACGACCAACAAGCCGTAGGTACAGTGCTGGACAGAGTCGTCTCTACTCTACATCTTAATGTCAGCAGTGAAATTGTTCTAATGGTGGTACAAAAACATCAAGTGCATTAAAGTACTTGTTTAATATTTATACAGCTTAAGGACCTACAAGCAATATTGTAAGAAGTAGATTAATAATTAAAACATCTTCTAGGATTTAAAATGTAAGCATGTTTGAAATGGAAATCTCTGGATCATTAAAAAATCTTTCACAAATAATAAACAGAAACGCAAGGACTTGAATGTAAACATGAGCGAAACCGTCGCTAGAAACTAGTGAGAGATTAATTTTACAGCTTGCAAAACATTTAGAGGTATATGAAGTTTATAGAAATCCTGGATACGAACCCTGTGGTAGGTGATATAGAAAACAAGTTTCATTTGGCACCATCCGGCATGAAGTTATTAGTTGTGTGGGAGCAGCTACGGGATATGTCATAAAGTATTCAATATAAACTCATATGGTAGCACCTGAAGTGAAATACAAATGGATACTATAGATTTTCATAAAGGGCATTAGGTAAGTGATACACCAGGAAATTTACTTAACGTAACGAATAATGTAACGTACCTACTAGATGATTTTTATTATGAGTATGAGACGTTTAATAATTAAAGTTAACGTTGTGGAATAATGATCTAATTTAGATGATATGATAGATGGATACAATACTCGTATAGGTAAATACATAAAAAAATCTTATGAAAAAGAGTCGACATAATATTTTGAAAGAATCCAGCTACAAAAATTATGTTTTAATATTTTTGGTACGTAATCGTATGCGAAACTGACAAAACAAGTTTCAGACCTTCCTTTTTACCTTTTACTCGCTGTATATTACGTAAAATCTGGCGCCAGTAATTGAATCATTTATGCCTTATTTAGGGTTACATTTGAACCAGGCTTAAAACCACTAAAGCCAGCTTTGAGTGATGAAAACATGAGTCACAAAACCTATTCATTCCGATTCCCACATGCCGTTGAACACGGGACCCTAACACAGCTTTATACTGGCTTCTGCCCACGGTTTTACTCGTCTGGTACCATACTAACAGATACAGAATTCGAGTTTGTAGATCCCTTCGAATATTTAATATCTATAACATCTAAAATATGGTAGGATGTGTGCTACTTTTTAGCGGAAAAAATAACTAAAATATTAAATCAATCGGACTGAACTATTTCATAAATGTAGTTCTTGATCAAGAATAACGTAATTTTTTTCAATGAATTTGCGTAGAATCGGGGCAAGAAACTAGTATGCTAATAGTAATATCATTATCCCACCAGTAATTTTAAACAACGCACTGCAAAACAAAGGCAAAGGCTCAAACTCTTTATTCTAAAGAATTCTCATTCAACCATTCCCCTTTCACAATGACAGTGTGATGATGTGATACTCTACGTAGAACCATTGAAGCATGCCTCTATCGAACTCATTGACCACATGCCATGACTGCGACCCTTGCGTCTGTCAATTTTAAAACAAACTTTAAAATCTCGGTCAAATATTTTGTACAAAACATGGTCAACAAGAATATTTTTTTTGTCGTTAAGATTACGTTTGTGCATGAATGTTAAAAACATATTGAAGTCAGCAAGAATAAATAATGATCAAATCAATTATTACCTTTCGAAATTGTCATAATATTTTTTTAATGCGGTAAATAATTATATTGACATACTTTCGTCTTATCCGATGGGAAGTGATTATTTGGCATGACCATTCTATAGAAAGTAATTCTTAATTCTTTATTGCACGATAATATATAGGTACAAAAAATCATAAAGATATAAACAAATGGCGAAGGCGAGCTGAACCCTAAAAGAGTTACAGCAAACCGTATTGGTAATCAAGCAGAACGGAATGTAGGTTAAACTAAACGATGATAAATATGTCAATGAATGAATAAGTACTGAACGAAATAATTGTGATGGTACCTACTGGTAAGCCCTTCTGAATCATCAGAGTGGACAGTTTGAAAAAGCTCACAGGATATGGTTCATCTCTAAATATAGCTCTGAACAATGGAACAGCCTGCAATTCTCATGGTTTTGTTACCTAATATGTAGTGCGCTAAATGTACATAGAACCAAAGCGATATAAAAAACTGAATCATTCAAAAATAACAGTAAATTCTAGTCAAAATCTTAATGAATTCGGCAATAGTTATCGAACGAGTAATAGGTATGACAAATTGTATGATGATAAATAAATAGAGGCCCAGTATTAGATTAGTTTGTTTGAGCAGGACAATATCTTTTCTACGGTTTGCCCATGTCAATGGAACTCTTTTATTATGAGCAACCTAATCTAACTTTTGTACTTATACTTTGTTTGTTTAAAAGCTGTATTAAGAAATAGGCCCATTCAGGCTTGTCGGCATCGCGGGAGACATCTTTGCATACAAATTCACCCCAACCATTCTCGTCACAAGCATCTCACGTACGCCATTTATTTTCACACGTTTTCGAGTGAAACTCACTTTCTTCATTTCTCCCGGAAATATGCCCTATTTTTCTGGACTCTGACCTAATGGATTCATATCTGTTGGGATTGCGTAACTAAATGTGTTAGCTTGAAATATGTTCTAAAAGTAATTGCTTCTTGGGAATCTGTTTACTTGCGCTTGTTTTAATTATTATTTCTTAACTTATCAAATGAAATCGGTCAGAGTAACTCTCTCTTTTTATTTATCGTCTCATGTTTACAACTTTATAAAATCAGGCAAAGAATTTTATTGGTATAAGGTATCTTGCATTAGTATAATACCTATAGGGGACTCGATTATCAAAAGCTAATTTATAAAAGTTACGTTTAGTTTGATCCCTAAGATAAATAAATAAAACCTATTAAGGCGCATACAGCACCTAAACTAGCGCCACCACCTACTTTATGTTATTATTCTGTTTGTGATACCTAAGCTTTTTTTTTATGCCTCTGTAATAGTTTTATTCTATTTAGTTTAGGAAGAGATACGAAAATAGATTTTGGTGGCCACCAAGGGCAACTTCGTATCTCTTCCTAAACTAAATAGAATAAAACTATTACAGAGGCATTAAAAAAAAGCTTATGATTAGGTATCACAAACTGGACGATGGATTTTTGAAAATTCCTTTGTTAGACAGAATAATAACATAAAGTAGGTGGTGGCGCTAGTTTAGGTGCTGTATGCGCCTTAACAAAGAGAATTACAATGAAAAAACCAAATTAGAACTATAATTTATATTTGAAACATTTGAGCTAAGACTAATATAGTACCTGCAGCCTGTTGCAAGCAAACACTACACTATTCACACAAACTACCATTCTATAAAATAATTGAATTGAATGTCACATTCAGCTCAAATAGATTTACGGCTAGCTACAAAACCCCTTTCTACTTCAAACATGATCCTCTTAATCTCAGGTGTTAATTCCGACAGTCTTCGTTAGTTGTCATCGTTGTCCCTTTGCATTCCCGTGTCGAGACGCGCCTGATTTAGACCTAAAGGAATGTTAGATACATCCATATTGTAAACATGTTCAGAATGTGTGAATGTGCGCCGCTTAAGACTTGTGAGCGTGAGTCTGATATTGTGGATTTTGGAGAATGAGTATCAGTTTAACATAGTACGAGTTACTTCTTTTAGTGTAGCTTTAAACTAAATATTGCTTGATAAACTAATTAACTCGATAAACTAAATATTTATGAAGTACAGTTAAAAGGAATATTATGTCATTGCTTTTAGTTCGATCCATTTAGTAGCTTTGGCCTGAAATATGTAACGACCACCCATCCCAACATTCTCATTTATAATAATGAGTATGATGTGAGACAGCTCGAAGAGATTAACTTGTAAAATATTTTTCTATTAAACGTCTAAAACTAAACAGATTAAGTTAGTAAGGAAGTTGAACGGTGTCCTTGGATAGACATAGGTTAGTTTTTCCCATAAATCAGTTCCCAAAGGATGGAAAGAACCCCCTAAACGTTTGCATAAAAATAAACACAACAAACTGACATTAAAATATATATGTACATATCGTCCCCGTAGAAGGAAAATTAAATAACTGACAAAACCAAAATCGCGAGAAAAACGCGATTTACCGATTTTTTGCGAGAAAAATGCCGATAACTTTTTTTTGGCAAATAATTTTACTGTGCACTTTTTGATATTTTAAAGATTATAACTTTACCTAGGTTATAATTAAACAAACAAAAAATTAAGGTAATTGGTTTAGAAGAAAAAAAAACAAAAGCAACTATGTAATTTTCCCTCGCCAGAGTTTTGATTGTTTATGTCAGTTATTTAATTGTGTATGCTAGTTATTCATTTTTCCAACGACAATATTCTTCGCTGAAACTTAAAAAGCATACGGTAAATGCCCTTATTTAATTTTCCTTCATCAATGAAATCATAAACTGCCTTCTTTGTTTACTTTATAATTCGTAAAACCATCCTATTCATTTGAATAAAATGCAAAAGAAAACCAAATTATTCATACTTTGTAATTTTTTTTTGTTACGAGATAACATAGGAATAAAAAAATCCTCTGAAACGGCTACATTTCACTGTCAGACTTATAAAATCAATGGTAACGTTAGGTACTAGGTACTTATCAAACTTACTACTATTTCACATAAAATCAAGAAAATAAACAACTTTAGAACACAAACACTATTAAATTATTTAAAAACAATGCACTTGTATTCATAAACTTTAATTAACAAACCTTAAAATAATCAACTCTGATTCAGTCTCATCTTTATAAAATAACTTCAAATCAAATTGAACTTGAGATCGATTCAATGGCTTTAAGTTCAGTCCTACTAACTATGTAGCTTAATTACTTCAGTCTTACTTATTTAAATTAAAATTGAGAACGGCTCATTAGCTTAATTAAAAATGACGAACAACTTTTCATTGAAAAGACAGTAAACTAGAAAATAACATCTAATTCTATTATTCCTGCATAAGTAGGTAATCCTATTGAACTAGCTTTGTTTTGTTGTTGCACCTATGCATTTACTATTCATTAGTGGTTTCTATTCTATTCAGAATCATTTCCAGATTGGAAATCGTCAATTATTGTATTTGACGAAGGCAAGTTTCATACCAACCGTGTAATTCATAGGGTACTATGTTTTTTTTGCATAGATTAAGTAGGTCTTTTTTCCGTGATTGGAAGATGATTTCCATAAGCCATAGTCAGTACCTGTTGGGCAATGTTATGTTGGGTATTTTCGACGTTTTTTGCCCTCCTGGTCATACGTCCTAAAGAACAAGCTATGGCTACTTTCTAGGTACTTCTGCTCGACTACACTCAAATTTGGGTTGGTCTGAAGGAGATGTAAAAAATAGGCAGACATGTATTGGTTTCGGTTTTTGCCTGAGCAAGTATCCGAATAGAGTGACATTCGACACTTATTCTGGGATGGTTTTGACCCATGTATTAACGGCTGAAGCTATTTCTGTGCTGCCTCTTTTCCCATTCACCTCGGTCCATATCAAACAATCCGCGTTGTTCCTTGGAGGCTTAAATTCATACACAGATAAGTTGTAGAGATTTAGCTTCCTAGAGTAATACATGAGGCTGTCAGCGGTAGATGAAATTTGCAGCAAGCTCTGCAGGTACTAGTAGCAGGCCATAATTATTATTGGTAGGTAGGTACCTACTAATAATAATTATGGCTTGCTACAAAAATATTACCTATACGAAATTAAAATAAATAAATAATTATGCTGAACATCCACTTAATAAATAAATAAAATACTCGGAACACCTGGAACAAATATTTGCAGTTCGTACAAACATTTTTCCCAAGGCGGGAATCGAACCCAATACGTCCTGTGTTGCAGTCATGATTAAATTTAAAAATGCTTGTTATCATAACAAGTAAGATCCTACCTAGGTATCACAATAGAAAATAACCTACCACCACCTACCGAATAATTCATAACTAATGGTAAATTTAAACTCCAACCGCCTTACTTACTACTCAGATTATAAGTTACTTATTATGGAAACTGCAAAAAAATCAATTACTTTTGATCTGTGCTTCGGCCGATTCAACAAAAGTTAAACAAAATACTTTATCTAGTTCTGCTTGTCCTAATCTTGTAAAAAACCAGAGAGCTCTAGTAGACAAATTTAAATAAATGATTTTATTTAATTTGTACTTTATTATTAAACCACAATCATAACACACGAAAATTGAATAACTTACCTTATATAATTTTACCTATTTCATTTGCTCCTGATGAACCATAAATTTGTCGAGGGAAAACTAAATAAGTGATGTTATGGCCTTTACGCTGTCGCAAAGCGATCAATGATTTCACTTATCTATTTATGGCTGCGTTATTTAATTTTCCTTCGCTACTTTTTTGTGTATTCTGAGAAGTTTATTTTTCCATCTGTTCCGACTTGCAAGTTTCAATGACAGATAACTTTTTGATAAATTAAGATAGCGAAACTTTAGTAAGACAGAAAGATGCAGCTTGAAGTAGACTTTATAGAAATGCAATAAAGTCGATTTCGCAAAATGTGTCAATTATTTAATTTTCCACCTACGGGGACGATATAGCATAGGCACTATAGTAAAGCTATTTTTCGCCTCCATAGTAGAGGAGAATCTCTGTGTTATGTAGTTGTTAATGTTAATAACTAACCTATGGGCTATAAAGCCATGTTATGGACCTAGATTTCCGCAAACACTAACTAGGCACCGGTAACGGATGCAGCCAGCACTCACACTGAGGCTAATTCTAGATAGAAATAGAAGCTATTCTTGAACTTGTGAATTTATAGTTCGTACCTAGTCAGTGTTGATCCACTGCTTTCGTTTATTTTCTTTCCTTTATGGCTTATTTTTGTATCTTCTATAGTTTTTTTGATTAATTGCAGGTATCTATGACACATTCAATTATGTATAAAATATTTATAAACTGTTCTAGGTCTAGCATATACTTACCAACTTACTAAGTATCAAATTTTCCTAATAAGCAAAATATAGATAAGGTAAAAAAATTGCAACTTCATTTCCCATGTAATTTTTGCAATGCATAAATGCTGAATCACTTAGGTACCTACTTGAATACTGTCAGCAATTACTAGTTATATACTAATGAGTATACTGTCCCAAATTTATAGTATTTTTAAACGAAAACATTTTCAGTGCTTGTGACAACGCAAAAAAGCCGTTTATCTATTTTAGCCCATTCGCTGATTTGTTCGCTAGACTGCGGTTTTAACGTAGCCGATGATGGATGCTCAATTTGGTCATTTGCGTAGGTTCTCGTTCCTTAGTATATTTTTATTCGTCCCTTTATAATCCTCTTCCGCTGGTAGTCCGGAAATATTGTATGAAACGTAAATCGAAAATGTACCTATTTACGCCAAATCGCGCTTTATTAGAATTTATATATTATGTCTTCTATAACAAGTCGTCACAAAAACCACCTAAGTAGGTATGTTACCAACTTCATTTTAAAGGGTGGGTTTCAATTATAAGCCTACAAAAATTATCAACTAGCTATAAAAAAAAAAACACACATTAAACTTTAGTTAGATCGGTGGCACCTTGTCAAGATGGCATTTTTTATGTGAGCTCAAAATCTGGCAAGACGTTGGCACAACATATGAACACGTTCCCCAGTCCTAATTGCTACACGTCTTTTTATCGTCTGGATCCACAAGAGCTTTGAACTTATACCTAACGACGACGCCACAAATACGCGGCGATTCGTCATACTTACAGCATGATGTATGGGATGAGGTTTGTTTGGAGCAGAGCTGATCAGTACGGATGGCCTGTTGATTTAGTTTGGGCGACGCGACGTGCACTGCACTTTGCAACTTTGTTGTTTGTTTGCTTTCGCTTTTGCTGCTCGAAATGGATTTCTGAGTAAGCATTGAAATGTTTTATGTTGTGTTGACGGTATATATTGCTGAGTTGCTGAATTGCATAGTAGTAGATAGTCTAAGACCAAATGAATAAGACTTAGAACAGTCTTAGATTATTAAACCAAAGGTAGGGTGGATAGGAAAAGAAAATAGTC
This sequence comes from Eupithecia pulchellata, assembly GCA_963931895.1. Taxonomy (NCBI): domain Eukaryota; kingdom Metazoa; phylum Arthropoda; class Insecta; order Lepidoptera; family Geometridae; genus Eupithecia; species Eupithecia pulchellata. Next base: position 319,072 of record OZ007539.1, read on the forward strand.
AAATAAGCATTTAACAAGAAAACAGCTGAACCAAGCGTGACATATAGCGATATAGCATTTATTGCAGATAGAGTCATGTTGTGTTAAAGTGTAAAAAATATGCCAAAGAAGTGTAAAGTATAAGTGAACAAAATGCATCTGAAATCAGATATATCGTGTGAGATCACCTACGACATAGAGAAGGCGCAGGAGATTCAAAACGGCCAAAAATTCCGAAATGGCCATGAATACAAAAATGGCCAGGAATACAAAAACGGCCAGGGATACCAGGAGTTTCCAGTAATACAGGAGAAGGTCCAGGAATTCCAGAAAGTCAAAGTATCTGAAGAAGCAGAGATGCTATACTACGAACTGATGAGTGCCATGGAGGAAGAGGAAACGGTAAGACCTTGTTTTTGCGCAACCACAATCAATCAAAATCCATAAATTTAGGTTTTTGCTAAAGCTTTTTACAATATGCCTTTAACTAGGAAATATAAGACGATCGGGGTCCAAAATATAATCAAGGTAACCCCTTATGAGTCATTCATTCTACGCTCACGAGACAGAAATAAAAAAAATAATCAGGCAAAATTTAATGGATCACATCGTATAATTTTACGGTAATAGGTAGGTGTATGGAATGTTCATAGGAGAACAGGTTTTAGAAGCGAAAAAACTGCAAAGCGTTATAATTGGTAGGGTTATTTGATCATAATCTCACGGTTGTTAGCACAGCGTTGGATCTAGACAATAACTATTTGCTGAATAATAAATTCTATGGCGATGCAGCTACGGTCATTTTCCCTTTTACTGTCGTCATCAATTTTATCCGGCGTTTTAACGAGTTATTTTTAAAATTGATGGCATAACAGGTTCGCAAAAACCGCTAATAACCATGCACGGTCGTCGACACCAGGCTTTGAATACATTAACGAATTCGGAATACCAAGTACTGTTATTAGAGCCATATTGCTTTTTACATGCTGTCCATTGTTGATAAAGGATAAAATAAAATGACTAGCAAAGTCGCAACTGGGAATATGTAGTTTGAACCTATGAAGCAAAGTAAATGCCTGGTTTAATAATTGAGCGAGCTGTTTATTAACTACCATAATATGGCCTTAATTACCGTTATCATAAACCCATAAACTACACTCATCGAGTACGTATCCAAACTACACAAACAAACAGTAGCATCTGGACATAGCGTTTAAACCGTACGATTATTCTCTAGAAGTCACTGAATATTCCTAATCCATCACCATCACTCAAAGTAAACTGTGAATTGAATAACAAATTAATGAAAAACAAAGACCCGACACATTCTCTGACACAACCCAAATTCAAATGACGAATTACAAAATCAAATTTAATGTAACGACTTAATTTAATGAACTAAGAGGAATGTCAAAACGTGTCACCATTTCAATTTTAGAATGCTTAACAATGGCGTGACTCACGACGTGACAGTCGGTCATTCATTGTTCACAGAAATTCAAACGCCATCTTCTTATACGTATAATTGACAGGAGAATGCTGGATATGTGATAATTAGTCGAAATAACTGTGTTTTTGTTTTGTTCATAGAATATCCATACTAATATTATAAAGAGGAACGATTTGATTGTTTGTTTGTTTGAATTGAACAGGCTCCGAAACTACTGCACCGATTTGAAAAATTATTTCACCCTTAGAATCTAATTTTAAATTTTCCGTGCTGAACATAGGCTATAAAATATTATCAAAAAATTTGGGTTTCGCATGAAAAATTGTTTTTTTTAAATACCCATACGAAGCCGGGCGGACTGCTAGTAATCAATAAAAAAATATGAAAATGAATTAATGAAACAGTTGATGATTTTCCTTAATATTTTAATGAAGCTTTCTCTCTTCTTATGTACCTTGAAGATGATAAGCTAATATTACTCCGTTACAATTTGAATGTAACACTCAAAACTGATTCCTTCCTATCTACCATCTCCACCAAAGTGACAACCAAAACGAGAAATAACATAACTCTCCATATCAGGAGCATAAGTAAGGCAGCTGGGATCATAGCGCCCCCGCAGGCCAAGATGTACTTGAGATCCCCTCACAATACACTTGGATAATCTAATATACTAGGAGAGATAAGTACCTATAGAAGAGTACCCCAATGAAGAGATAGATAAATAAACAAGGTCAAATAAAAAAATGTACATTGAAAATCATTCTTTGAAGTCACTACGTGGTCGTATAGAGATTCGAACGGTCGAAATTAAATATCAGTGAACAGGATATTTAGAATAATCTTATTTTAAGTTTTTATTTTAGTTTGCCTTATGTTACCATCGCCTTAACGCAAGGTACCTAAACGCTGTGTTCACTGGCGTGGCGACCAAGATCGCTGCAATGAAATGCGATAAAAAGGTCCTTAATAATTTTATTATTATTTAAATAAGTAGGTATTGCCAAATATAAACAACCACGCGGAGTGTACAGGAAATTCTGAATTGTTGTGCAATAATGCTATTATGCAATAATACATGCAAAATATTATCTTTCACAAGCACGCGCTACGCGTCAGCAAAAGAACAATGAGTGCAGAGTTATAACAAATAAAAATCTCTTATCAAATCTGAATAATAAAAATGTTTATAAAAAAACCTTAAGGTTTTCTAGTAGTCAAGCTTAGGATTTTGCAGTCTTGATGTCAAATATGACGTCCTTCATTGTTTGCGAAAAAGCATAAGACGAAACAAGCTGAGGAAGTATTTAATTCAGATTGTAAAGTAAAGTAAAAAGTCTAAATCGTAAAGTACAAAGTCTTGGCTCCATAAACCCACATCTTGAACTACATTTAGACTAAGTTAGATTACCAGCCGCAGCCAATCACCATCGAGACAATACAAACTGCGCAGGGCACTACACGGACAATTTATCCTACTTTCTCCAATAACATTGTATCTGACAAGACCAATAAAATAACAGTAAATTGTTCTCTAATACGCGAATCCGGACGCGTCATAAACGGGCATAGCCGGGGCTAGAGCGGGCAGCAGGGACTGGTTTCATACAAAATCTAGCAACAACAACATCAGCCTATATCAGTCCACTGCTGGACATAGGCATCCCCTAATGTGCGCCAAAAGTGACGTTATTTAATCTGGGGGTTATTGCCCATAATCCACGCTGGGCATGCGGGTTGGGGATCGCAGTTCGGTGGAGTTGTTCTGCAGAGGGCGCTGCTGCCCGTCCCCCGGTGTTTCCCTTAGTCGCCTCTTACGACTTCCACGGGAAGAGTGGGAGTGCCGGCACCACACGGCTCAACCCAACAAAATGATGAAAATTAAAATATGGAGTATAAGAAAACGAGACTGAGAAAACAATTTGCAATAATGTCAAATAGAATGTAACCGGAAATGTCTCTAAGCGATGGGGAAAATGGACGAGACAGAGTATTTTTGTAACAATGCAGAACAGCTGTATCAGGAAAACCCGAAATAATTGACTCCTGAACTACAAAACATGGCTGCTGCCCAGACAGGCCGGATATTGCCGGCTTGAACCGGATTTGCACGGATGAAACAAGGTGTTTTCACAACATATTATTTTCCGACGGGAAACATTGTTGTCGAGGCATTTATACTTCTCTTGTATAACTGCCAGCATCTTTTATCTAAAAATCTAATACGATTGCAAAAAAGTACCTATGCTTGTAAAAAGCTCATAGACAACTGAGATCGTCGAGATGAGAGAGTTTTACAACTGTTTACAAATGAGTCCGTTAACTCAAAGGCAGAAAGTATTTTTTCAAGTTGGCAATAGTAAATAACGGTCAAACAGGTTAGCAGCCTCTATTTCCAGTACGCCATGCCTTGCTTTACGTTTCCTTATTGGAATGATCCTGAATTTATTGAGCGGAATGAATTATGGTGAAGTTAAGGCGCTGCCATACGACAGACATCGTAAAACGACCACTTTTTCGTCGCACAGTTAGGCTTACTGCGACATATTACAAGCCCAAAAAAAATACAGTTTATAGTCAAGTGCATGGACAAAAGACTTATACAAAAATATTTCATAAAAACCATCAAGAAACTTTAAAAAAATATCGCAAGAAAGAACACGAAAATATTTTTTCGTCTCGAAATGCTCAATATTTTGAGTGATAACATTTTATAATTTTGTTACTGTAAGAAAGGTAATTTTATCATCTAGAGAATTATGTATAAAGATGTTAATTTACTGGTGTATTTACTTTTAAAATAAATTAAAACCGATAAATAATGTTGACATTGTCGAACAAGAGATTCAACTAAATCAAACGCATCACCATTTTCAACTTTATTTGTCAAGCGCTACGAACTACTAAATAATACTACTTATACCTAAATATTGTCTTTATACAGGGCCTTAATAGGCGATATCATGAGAATGTTCAATAGAAGTTTAAACATTATCCGTTTATTCAGTGTAGAAAGGTGAGTGAGTGGCCTAAAAAGCGCCTTTCCCGCTAAGATAATAAATATGATTCTAATTTTACGATTCCTGATCGCATCCAAAATATCAGATATTTTTTCAAGTACCTATTTTTACTTCAGGCGTTTTCGCAGGATTTACATCCAGCAGGTTGATCAAATCCGATCTTTCGGCTTATGGGTATTTATTATGAAATCTAATAGGGCTTCACTCCAATAGAAGGACTGGAACTTCTATGCATCAGTAGCTCTTTTAAATACTAAAATACCATCAGCTGTTACCAGCTTTAATGGTTGTTTAATACAGTTTACCATTCTGAGAATGAATGGCTATCAGTGTCAATGACCTAAGGGCGCGCACAGGGCAGTATGCATAGCGTGCGTCGACCTTGAACTTATTGTTTGCGTTTGTTATTAATTTCTTTTTCTTTGTAGTTTGTAAGTGTTCAATGATGGGCCTCAAAGTAAGCTCAGGTTGGTTGTAGAAACTTGTGTCAAACACTAGCGCTAATCTTTACCTTATGTGTAATGTCACACACAATAAGAACTTGGAGACCTACATAATATGCTAAGGGGTTTGTTGAACTTCACAGGACCCATCTATATTCACAGCTCAAAATTACCATTGCTCTATTTTCATACAGAAGTATTCAAACCTCTTTAGACACAAATCAATGTATTAACTGAATTAGGTTTGACGTTGCGATTGAAACGTCATCGTGACGTTTCAGATTTGTACGGAATGTGCGTATAGTTTCATTCAAAACATGGGCCGTCGCGATGAGGTCTCAACTCAACTCAATATCGTCAAACCGAACTGGCCCAAGTATAATTTAGATATTAGGACAAAACCGCTTATGGTAACAAAATCAAAGCCCCGTATTAGTTAGTCAGGTTACAAAATTCCTGTCTTACAATCTCTTCCGTGAACACAGCTTCTAGGTAAACTAACTTCCAAATCTTTTGGCTTTGCTATATAACGTATCCACAGCAGTTTAGTCGCTAGGGTTTCAAGCGAAGCTAAACTCCTCTAAACTGCCATTGTCAACAGGCTAGCCAGCAGCCACCAGCAGCGCAAGTATAGCAACCTATAAATGCTAATAGCGAATGGCATATTCAATATCTGCTGCACGCTAATCGTTATGAAACGATCGGCACACGTGGCGGGTTGCAACACTGGAAATGTATATAGAAACCAGGTTTAAGGCAGTGAGTGTAAGTACTAGTAATAGTACGTACTCCAAATACAAATAAAAAAAAATTAAGGCGCTTGTTTCCATGTTTCTCCTTTAAAATACAAAATGATGGAAAACGCATCTTTTGATAACTACCTACTACGCCTGAGTGCATACCGGTTTAAACCACAACTTTTCTACCTAATATAATTTTTCCCTCTTATTATTTGCTGTAAGTATTTACTTAATTTTCATGTATCCAACGGGTGGGATGTGAACAGTCTAAGAGTTTAACTCTTAGACTGTTCACATCTTCAGCATTCAGCTTTGTTTTGAATAACTACCTAATGTTTTTTCTTGTTATGTGTGCTCAACTTGAGAATAATCTGGTTAAAAAACCATGCTCTTATCCGAGATAAGAGACATTTGTGACATAAAATCCAATTTAATCCCGAATACAATTCGGAAAGCTATTTTGGCACCTTCTCAGAAGCGCCCTGGTCGCCTGCTTCAAGTCTGCAGATCGGCCTGCACGATCCGCCTGGCGCCGGAACAGCTGAGTGGAATGACTAAGCACATGATTGTTGTGCATTTTGTCGGGCGCTGTCAAACCGTTGCGAATTGCTCCGTTTGTATGATAATATCTGTGCTTTGTCGAATCAATTCAGATATTGCGAGTGATTTGAGGCTAGTTTAGATTAGAAACATATGTTGATTCTGCAAACAAAATCTATGGTATGATAAATTCGCATTTGAATGATGTTATTGCATTTTTACAAACATGTCTTGTGCATTGACCTTAAAATCTTAAGTCACAAAATGTTCTACACAACTTAAAATTAACTCATCAGTATTGTCACGATGGCAACCATAAATCGACCGGTACCTACTTCCATAAGCACCACATCAATGTTTGGCCTAATATACTATTTAAAATTTCTTCGTTGCTAATTTAAACGAAGCCCTCCCAAGTTACAGTGGCCTAAACACTTCACTCTATCAACTCCAATAAACAAGATAAAAACAAGCACAAGTCTGGCCAACAATGCCACCTTTTTTGAGCCATAAAAAAACTTTTATGACGCCATTGTCCAAATCTCCGAAACTAACACAACAAATCATAAAAGCAATCTTTCATCTTATCAAGCCCCGTCCCTCAACACTGAGAAATGGACCATGCTCCTTATGTTTATGATAGATAGAGTTAACATATATCTCAAAAATGGCGTTGCTGCGGTATCGCGAACGAGTTGACATCAGCTTGAATAAAACATATATGATTTTGAAATCTAGCTTACATGCCAATGTTAGTAACTATACCGTCAATAATTACTGAAGCTAAAGTTACTAACAGGTTGGAAATAATGATTTTGCAGCATTTTCCAACCTCTTAGTGGTATAAACTCGTATAAATCTATACTAATATTATAAAGAGGAAAGATTTGATTGTTTGTATGTTTGTTTGTTTGAATTGAATAGGCTCCGAAACTACTGGACCGAGTTAAAAAATTCTTTCACCATTAGAATCCTTAATTTTCCGTGATGAACATAGGCTATATAATATTTTCAAAAAAGTTAGGGATCCGCATGAAAAATTCAATAATTGAACCGTGGGCTGTATATTCAACCTCTTTTTCTATTATGGCGCGTCAGACTAGAAAAAGAGGTTGTATAGCGCACGGTGCTTGCTTTTTCTCTACGGCCAGTGTCAGTTTTGGAATGTCGAGTCAATGTCAAAAAACCCAATTCTGTTAAAAAAAGTAAAGATCCGTATGAAAACTGTGAAACCCATCGTTTTAGTGTGTATAATTTCTAAAATTTTTGTACCCGTGCGAAGCCGGGGCGGGCCGCTAGTAGTAATATAAATAGCAATAGTAGTAGAAAATCATATTGATTTAGTAGCATTTTCCAACCTATTTAATTAAGCCTGTCCTCAAAAATGTATATCTAAAAATGTAGGTACGTTAATTTGACGGTTGGCGGAGGGCGCAGCGCAGGCCGGATATCATTCGGATTTAAGGGCCAAGGATGTTATTATTGTATCGGAGGAGACTATTATAAGTTATTATTGTCTCCGTACTTATTTTGACTTTTTGGTTAGTTTACTTTATTTTGGTTAAGTTACTTTCGCAAAAAATATTCGAAACATGGTAAATTACGTTTCACTGTAATCCAAGCGATTGGAAGTATTTTTGACAAATGTGTTAAAGATTATAAATCGACTTTTTAAAAAAATTCTAAACACAGCGAAATATTTTTAATAAATAATGAAGCAAATAAGGATAACCCAAACTGTATGTAAACAGTAAAATTAGAGGTAAATTGTACACCAGTTGTAAAAAAAAAACTATTTTCAATATCCAAGTATCTATAGGCAAATGGTGGGACTTTGCCTATGGTTATTTCTGGGTTTATAATAAATAAAAAAAGCTAGAAATAGTCATTCATTTTTATTTCACGCTTAAAATACAGTTCTAACATCGCAGTGGTCTTTCCGTCATTCACGCAGTTCATCATGTCATTGCACATTAATGTCAAATTTCTATGACAAGAGCCGCCGCTCTGGTTGCGGTTTGTGGTCGCTACCGAACTGAAATAATGGAGCTTGGAATATCTCTGAACAGCAGGAATAGTTGCTGCCATATCCTTAAGAGGTAGGTTAGGAATTAAGATGCAGTACCTTGCCATACCAACGCTTATTAAAGACACGGAATGCGGTAGTAAAATAAGTCAAATAGTAACAATGTGTCTATTGTATCTACTTGGATAGATATATCTTGAATCAATAATCTTCAAGTGACTTTTGTGTCTGCAACCACGGTCTTGTGATCGCCACTTTACGAGTTGATACCTTGATGCGGTAGCGATCATAATTCGCCACTTACCATTGCAGCTGCTAGGAATTTCTTTCTAAAAACAAATTGTCTTTTTAAAAACACGATGCAAACAAAATTCTCCAAACAACATAAAAATAACGAACCTAATTTTCCATTTTACGAAGCTCTTTCGTTTAGACTGGTCCTTTATTTAATTTTCCACTAACTGCGGGCGTTATCACCCCGATCTAGAACCAGACCCGGGTGTGTCATACTCTACCCGGACAGATAATATATACGATACCCGGGTAGATATACCCGGACTCGGACAGATACTCGGATAGACCGACCCCGAATAACGCGCTATCTGGGTAAAATCTCTCGTGCGTTTGACATTTTAGGGAGCTATTTTTATCCGGATATTTTTTGTCCCTAGTAAATGTTTCATCATTTTTATCAACCTTTGTTGTAATGCCGTCATAACTTACTGAAACACCTACACCTGGTACATAATTAGTAATCTAACAATATTTAACTACTATAGATATTGATTCAAACTTCAAAGCCAATGTGGCAACAATATAGATAAGCTGCAATGATAAAGTCGTAACATCGTTATTTAGGTCTTATTGTGCGAGCCTAGGTAGATCTTGTTAGAATGATTATTATCTACACGGACTTTCACTTTCCATGAAACTGAATAAAGTATCACGACGACTATTCCAAGTTTGGGTTCCGCGCCTTGCGATCTAACTGATAAAACTAAGACATCCTACTTCATAGAGTCACGACACCCATCCATCGTCTCAGCAAGGGACTAGCTAGTAAGCTACTTATTTATTTAATTTGAACCACCCAACACAAAATTACATCTAATTTAAGTTCTGTAAGTATATGAATCTAGAAAAAGGTAGCGATTGTCGTTTTGTCAAAATTACTATCTGGATGGTTCTTATCTCCTTTACCCTGGGCACTTTGTAGTTACAGAAGTTAGTAAATCACTTAATCGTTTAAAAATTCCCTGTAAAGCCGTACTTACAAACCCGTGATTTAATATCACATCAGATTCCAAAGTATCATTTAACAAAGACGAGGTAGAGTTCAACCAACTGCAGTTCCAATATTAGTGACTTGACTAACAAACCACTTGCAATAGATCAGCAACTATTAATCACTGACTCAATTAGCTGATTGTGGGGCAACTGAAGTGGCGCAATTATCGCAAACAAACAATTGAACTAATAACATAATTGGAGGGAGGAGTCCACTGACTGGCGTAATTACAAGATGAGAGAGCCCTTTTGAGAATCTGTAGAGAAGATTTAAATTGTAAAAAGTTGGGTTTATTTCCGAAATACCTAAGAGAGTACTTAAAGTTAATCTTATCTACTACTACGGAACTAAAAGTAAATAGAATGGGTATACATACATTCATTTGTAATGTAATGGATTTGAATTTGGAATCTCATTGGGTATACTTAGGTTCGATTTAAAAAAATACATTCTGAGTACTTGTAAGGCTAAAGCAATAAAGTTATTGAAATCTTTATTATCTGTATCTGAATATCGAGTAGTCGAGTAAAAATAGAGCTTTACAGAATAAACTGAAACGTAGAACCGGGTGAAATCAACAATTCAACCGTACGGATGCTATTTTCAAAGCCAAAGCTTAAGTCGCGGATAAACCTCAATAATGTCTGTTTCGCATTAGGTAGACCATAAGTAGGTAAGTAAGGAGGTACTTCCTCTTGCACGGCACGAGTCGAGTCGCATAAATACCTCACGTTTGCCTTTTCGACGAAATGCTGATCTGATAGCAAAGCTCGCAAAATAGGGAAATATAATATTTCTTCGGGAAAAAATGGGATTTCCTCGGATTCGATGGATTGGGGCGATAAGCCGGTGAGACGTTTTAGGGAAATGGGTAGTAAGTAGGCGCCTATAGGTAGGTAGGGAGTATCGGCTTTTTACGTGGATTTGGTTTGAGCTGCCTCGCATTCGAATTGCGGTTATTATATTTCTTATTTGTAGTTTTTTATAGTCGTAGTTGAAAAACTTAGTAAATTTAAAATATTTTAAAACTTTAGTTAGTATCTAGAATAATATACTGTTATTCGCAAAGTTCCAAAGTATTTTTGTAGACCTATGTAGATCTTTCTCTATTGACTGGATGGATATCCTTTGAGGAAGTGTATCTATGGATCAAAACGCTCTTTGCTATAATCGAGCAAAAACTTAATGAACACGCCGATTAACCAACAGACCAAAGATGTTATTATGTGTTCAATCAACTGTCTGATGTTACGTGGGAATTACTGCAGCCTTATCTAATATTTTCATAAAAAGTTTAGTAACAATCAACAACAAACTAAAATCAAAACCGCTTTTTTTTATATAGTTTAGACCACTAGCCACGGCTGAACCCAGTCTTTTCATGGAACGTAACTATATTCAGACCTTTGAGACTAGTTCACTGGGACGGGAACAATTTCCAAATCGATTCTTATATGACAGAGTTCTGAAGGTATTAAACCCACATATTAAATCTACTTAGATTGAAAATATCCTCCTCCTTTGATGTCGTTTTTAAAAAGAATAAAAATTGCGCACTTTTTTCCTGTTGCAAGGTATCTTCTCCCCACAACCATATGATATCCGGCAGCGGTTGCATTAGATAACCTGTGGGTAAAGTGAGCCGTCGCGACAAGGTTGGTCGCCGTCGCGACAAGGTTGGTCGCCGCGCGACAAGGTCACTGTCGCGGGATGCGCATCGCCAATGCATTTGCGTAGAATGCGGGCTGGTTATTGTATAGTGTACCTGCCTACATACCTACTCATAGACCTCAATCCTCCTACCTGCAATACAAGTTTTTCACAAATCGGAAAATGGAGTCAGTACCTATCTAAAATTATACATATGCTAATGTAGAACCTTAATTAGGTACTTACAAAAGTACCAACGGAAGCAAGTAAAGTAACCCTACAAAGTCAAGACACTGACCCCTATAATTCGCTTCAAAGGGTCCGTTCCTTCACCACTTCTCTGGACGAAAGACTTACCTACTCCAATCATTCGTTTCAGAGGGTCCGTTCGTTCACCACCTCCCTGGACGAGCTCGCGGGCCGCATCCAGGGCGCGGAGACGGCGCGCTCGTCCTTGGCGCGGCCCCGGGACGCGCGCGACGCCCGCGCCAGCTCGACGCGTGTCGCGCGCGAGGGCGCAGCTCCCCCCCTTGAATCGGCTGGCCGATGAG